>PVKZ01002879.1:0-178837 GCA_004027375.1 Macroglossus sobrinus | reverse complement strand
GGGGGGGGGGGGGGGGGGGGGAGTGGCGGTGCTGAGATCACTTCTTTTAATGAATACCAGGTGGGGTCCAAGGTCAGTGACTTGGCCCAGTGTGAAAACACAAGCTTCACACAGAACAGTGTGAAAATGGGCTAAAGACTCAGAGAAAGTAAAGACAGCCACAGATAGTTCCAAAGCTGTAAGAGGTAGAACAGGCACCAGCACTTCCCTTGGGAAAACAGAAGGAAAAGGAAAGAGATGCTAGGAAGCCCTTGAGAAATTAAAAGAGAACATAGGTGAAGAGGATTCTAGCCTCCAGTGCCACTGAGAGCTCATCTATGAGGCTGGTGGTACAGGGAGAATGGCAGCTATGCCTCAGGGCACTGGGCTCCAAAAGGAGAAAACTATTTCTCTAAGGAAGGTATTTTCTGCCTCCTTTAGACACCTCCAGGAATGAGAATGTCAGCTCCATGCAAAAGCCAACACCCGGCTTCAGGACCCAGGCTTCTGTGCAAAAGGATGAACTAAGAACAGCTTGGCTCCTCCGTATAGTCTCTATTCTGGATGAGGCTGCTGTGCACACACTTTTGTCTCTAGAGGGCTCTGGCAGATTCCTAGCAACCCCACATTTTGCAGTGTAATGTGGCCCCAGAGACCTTGGCTGGTTTATCTGTCCTGTTGCACTACAGATTTTCCCCCAAGAAGCATGTATCACACCCCTACAAGGTAGGCTCTAGACTCAAAAGTCAGTGGAAGGAAACTGGTCAAGATACAGGAATAAAAAACAGGCCAACCTTAACTTTAAATCAGTTTATTGACACAGTAACACAACATACTTGCCTTCCTGACACCCCCAAGCCCCCTTTCACCCAATCTAGATCTTTCCCCCTTCCTACCCCTTGAAACAAGCTGTTCCTTGAAAACAAAAAAGGGCAGGCCACTTCAGCCCCAGTGCCACCCTGTGGAGCAGGGTCTCAGGCACTACTCAGAACCTGCTGGGGGAGGGGTACAGTTAGCACTATACTCAGCCAGGCAGAGGCATCCAGTTCTAAAGAACAGTTTCCCCCACAGCCCCCAGGCCCTGAGTTGCTATTCCTCTTCCTCTCTGCTCGTTGTGACCCTAAGAAGGAGACAAGCTGGGGCCTGGGCCTGCAGCCAGGAGCAAGAGCTCCCAGCCGCGATTTGAGAATTGGAGCTTGGCTAGAGTTTTTTAAGGCCCAGGCACCCCAAAAAAAGCCCTGGTGGTGGGAGTGAACTTCAATGCCCCTATTTAAAAAGCACTGGTAACATTAAACAGATTAAGCCAGCTTAACCAAATGCCAGAATAACACTAAGCTGTAAAGGAGGGGTCAGACCTTTCTCCAAGCCAGACACAAATGCACACAGAAAAGCCTAGGTGGAGTGTCAAAAAGAAAACAACTTAAGGACACTGCCCAAGGGCTAAAAAGTCAATACTCAGGAGCCCCTGGGATGACAGGAAGCAAGGAAAGAAAATACACTAGTCTTAAAAACCAAGAAAGAAAGCCCAACAGCCAGGGAACCTGAGCCTGACAGTGCTGCCCACCAGCCCTCCAGGCCTTGCCCAGGACCCAGACAGTCCCTCCCACTCCAGGCAATGTCCTCCCCTAGGCTAGATAGAGCACATCACACAGCGCAGTTTAAAAAGCTTCTAATGCCAGTTCATAAACATCTTCATTTACTATTGGTGATTACATGTGAATAATATGTTTATACTGTTCTTTATGGAAAACAATTTCAACGAGTCAACTCCAAGAACACAATAGGTAACCCTTACCCCGAGCCCCTCAGCGTCCTTCCCTAGACAGCAAGGAGCCCCCTCCTCTGTCCCAGGGTTGCCTAACTTCCCCTCTTTCCCCACTGTGGCTCTTGGACAAAGCATCCTCTATGACTATTCGTCCTCATCGGACAAGTTCTGGTCCAGGGGGTAAACCATGAACATCACATCTGGCCGAGAGGGGACACAGGGATGGCCTGGACGCACAATCTCAAAGCCCAAGAAGCTGAAGGTCTTCAGGAGTGGAGCTGCAGAAGAGAAAAGTGTAAAAAGGAATCTGGTAAATATAAAGGCAGGCTCAAATCAAGGAAAAACCCTTAACAAAAATGGAATAAATAGCCTCTAGGCCTTCACTAAAGACCCTTCGGGCACTACCCTCTCATATGACTAGCCAGGTTCGTACAGCAGACTCTAACCAACCTCACTGTATAGTCCCCCATTTGCTGGGAAGCAGGTCTCAGGCTGCTTTGACTCCTCACCTCTGTCTTCCCGGCCCTTCCTGAAGCAGATGAAGACGTAGTTCACTTTCATCTTCTCTTCGGCAAACTCTAGCAGTGCTAACAATCTGCAAGAAGCAAAGAAAACTCAGGCCCACTACCACCTCTCTGGACTTCCCACCTACCCACCCCGCAAAAAGGCTTTTCTGAGGCTTACAGCTACATTATAAACAGATAAACTCCAGGGAAGAGGTTCCCGTTTCAAGACCCTAGGAGTTCAGAAAAAGACAAGCCACAATCTCTTTAAAAATGTTACTGAATTATCTCCTCCTGAAATAGGGGTTCTTCCTCTGAAATTAACCATCTTAACTAATGCAGTTCACAAAACAGTATGGGGCCTAGGGAGAGAACTCAGTTTTTCAGAGGCCTTCCAAAGGTGCCAAGTTTGATAATGGCCAATCTGCCACTGAGAAGGACTCTGGGCCCTAAATGCCGAAAAAGAATTTCCTCAAGCGTTTGGAGCCACTCAAGAGAACTCCATCCTCAGAACGTTTCTCACACACCTGGCTGCTTGGCGGGTCCTGCCCAATCCAATGAAATCCCACTGGATCTGAGCTCCCTGGCCTTTCGAAATGCATCATTCTATGGTGGCTCAGGGAGGATTTGCTGTCTGTTAGGAAGAGTGAACAAACTATGGAGCGATTAATGACAGGGATTTGGTTAATGTGATAATGATCTGATTTAATTATAACCCAGAGCAGGCCTGTTGAACTGGCTAAAAATAACCTGTTACAAAATGGTATCCGCTTGAGAGGCCTAGAGCTAGGGGAGAAGACAAACTCTCTGCTTCTCCCCAATAAGCATATGCCGTCCTCTGGAATGGGACCTGCCTCCCCATTTGTTCTTTCCCATTCCCCAGTCCTTGCTCCTTACCCTTCTTTGCTCCCATCAGCTAATAATCCATCTGGGATTTCTACAAACAGGCTCTGGCTGGACAGGACTGCATCCCAGGAAGAGACCTTCACCTCGGTGACCTCATACTGGAAGTGGACAATGTGAGGTTTTCCATCGTTCACAGGGAGGTCCTGGGTCACAGTGAGCTTCTCGTCCTAGGAGGAGATCAGGTTAGGGGACCATGTCACTACTGCTTCTACTCACATCAAAGGCTCTCTAAGTGGTGCTGGGAGTCAGTCCCCTTGCGCCATCTCAGGGTAGCATGGGACAGGGGGCATGCTGAAAATGCAGACTGCATGCTGGCTACATGTAGCCGTCATTTATCGAGTACTAAGACCAGTTGATACTGGCGTAAAAAGCCAGTGTGATAAGAAGGGAAATATTTGCCAGGTGTCCACCAGATGCAAAGTACTGCGCAAGGTGCTTCCCGTTTTTCAGTCACCACAATAAGCATTTGAGGTAGGTGTGATTACCCACATTTTAAATCTGAGATACTAGGGGTCCGAAACAATTAGGCAACTAACCCAAGGCTCCACAGCTAATAAATGGCAGAGTTGAGATTCAGACCAGGTCTCCCCGACTCAAAGCCCATGCTTGTCCCCCCACCCCCCAACACCATGCTCTTTCCCATCCCTCTCCGAAAGAAAAACATTAGAAACAAATGAGAATGTGTGTGAGGGCTTCTCTGGGCCCCATATCACCCAAAGCCTGCTTCCAGGTGGACTGTAGGGTCCATATTCTGACCCTGGTCACAATCTCAAGAGACCAGAACTCAGCCGCCCTGCTACCCTTCAATGCTAGTCTTAGGGAGATGCTAAACCAACCCCTAGGCCTCAGTCAGAGATTAAAAGCCAGCAGTGGGCTAGCTGCTGCAGCCCAGCTCACTCCTGAGGCAGATTCTCAATGTTCTCTAAAGCTTCTGGGCTGGGCCCTGTGCTGCCAGGATCACAGGTAACTTAGATGCAAGGCCCCTTCTCCCTATCACTCACCTGCATGCTACCTTTCCCCCACTTTCCAATCAGGCTGATGAGGGACAGAATTCAGGATGTCAAGAGGCAATAAGGAAACTGCTCCTCCTAGCCTGTGGTATTTCTCAAAAGAAACTAAGGAAAGAGTAGTCCCAGAAAGAGCCCTCCCACTCCTCCCACTCCTCATTCTCCATCCCATTCTGGATGGCACTTAAATGCAGATCACCAATCTGAAAAGATGGCAGAGTGTTTGCTTGATGCTAGTATCCTTCTAGTATTCCCGCAAAGCCACAGAGCAGCCTCACTTGAAAGTGTCCTTCTCAATTCCCCCATTGGCTGGACCAGAGTCAGAATAATAGGGAAAGTGATAATTGCCCTTAAGCAGCAGCACAGTGGACTCTAAGAAAGCTCTACTCCAAAACTTCTGCCCCAGAGTCCTCCTTACCTTGTATATTAGAGCTGAGAGAGAAGGATCCCTGCCGCCCCCTCGCCCACCGGGGATCTTCGACAGTGGGTGAGGGGCATCAGGAGCACCACAGAGGCCCCGGAACAATGTGCCTGCAGCACTGGAGCTGGGGACAGTTACTCAAAGGCAAAATACTACTGCAAGAGATAGAGAAGGTGAGAGTAAACACCAAGACTTAAAGATTTAGCTCAACATTCCACTGCAAGCCCTGGCTCTCCCTAAACAAATGCTGTAAGGCTACACCACTGGTCTCATCTTTTTGGCTTCAGCTTTCAGAACTACTTCTGCTCTCTTACAAGGCAGGAACCCACCATCCTGCAGAGACATAGAGTCCCACAAGGGTTAAGGGAGTCCAGCTGGATATGTGACCAGGAAAGCACCTGTCAAACACCATACATATCTCTGTGGTGCTGGCAGGCCTTGGGAGGAACCAGATCCTGCCTTGCCTGCTAGGCCTACACCCCTGTGCCCTCCAGCAGCACCTTTCCTTACCCCAACCATGTTTCAATGACCTATGTGGCAAAAGCCTACACAATCACTTCAGGCTGGAGAGGCCTATGGGCCTCAAGAAGTCACTGGGCTGGGTACCATGTCCTTGAGGAATTCAGAGGACAATGATGGCCTCCCCAATCTAAACAGAGGAACTGGACAGAAATCACTTACCCAATCCGTCTAGGGTCAAGAACTGAAATAATCCAGGGATTTGGCTCTCAGAGAGGAGGTACACTATTGTACAGTGTATTACGGTATCTTGAGTTTGTCCCTGGTGTGCCACCAAACACTGGGCTCCCTTGCCCTTTGCTAGAATCTGACCTGGGTATGGGAGTTTAGGTAATGTTTGACATGGTCAGAATGGACACTCAGGTGTGTATAATATTGCAGGTAGGGGAGGTTGCTGGGAGGAGATATACATGTTGTGACCTAAGTAAGGAAGCCAAGAATCACCTCCAGGTATGTTCCCCCACTGACCACCATGATTTTTCAGGTGGATCCAACAGGGCTCCAAATCTACTCCACTGCCTTCTCTGAATCCAATTTAATGGCTCCTTAGGCTGAGATGTAGCTCACTACACAAGCCAAGGGCAAGTGAAACAAGGAAAGAGGTAAACTGTACACATATGCCATGACTCAGCCAGCTCACACAACTGTGCACATCTCTTCCCAACTAGGCATCTGATGGTGGTAGCTTAAATTAGCCATAGGGGGTAGTATTTACACCACAGAAATTAGCAAATGCTGTAAATCAAGGCTTTTTTCCCCTCTGAAAAACAGGGAAAATAATGTGAGGCACCATTCTTTGCACTGTCTTTTGCCTTATATAGCATGGCATGGCATACCAAATTTGGGTTTTTCACTTAGAGCAACAGAACTGAACTCACAACTAATGTAACAATAGTACAGTAAATAACCAAAGGGGCAACCCACTGAGACCCTCAATACTAAGAGACCTGAATAAGTATTCCAGCTGTGACAGGAATACTTATTCAAATACAAACTCATCACTGCTCTAGCTCGGCTCCTCTGTTCTCTGATTTCAACCAAGGGCCTGAAATCGCAATTGGAAATTTCACTGGGAGATGGCATTCCCAAGTCAGTGCTAGTGGGCCTACAGCAGCAGCAACACCTGGGGGTGGTAACCACATGCACCACCTCCTGCCTCCTCTGCAAAGCTTCAGGGAATCCTCCTCTCCCCCATTCCTGGTCTCACCAAAAGATACTACGAGAAGGGGAAGGACCAAGGACTATACTACTGTTTTCAAGAACAGCACTTATTTTGTACTAGGAATAGTAAATTGTTATAATCCCCTCTTCTAGTGTGTTAAGGGATAGAATAATAGAATGTCCAGGCTGGAAAAAGTATGACAAGAGTTTCCCCAAGCAAAGGCACACACACGTCCCACGTGATATGCTTCCCTTCCCATTCCCTAGTGACCACTTAGGGCCTCTGGAGAAAGCTGGCTTGCTTGTATTTGTCAGTGGAGCTATGAAGAACTGAGCAAACTTGTGGGGTAGACAGATGAGATGTAGCCTCATATACTAGAACTGTGCGTGTTCACAAAACCACCAGATCATGAAGGCCTTTGAAGTTCTAAAACTCTGATGATAACTTACTTACCTTCAGACTCATAACTTCCAGAGAAATTATTCCATGGTACGCAGGTAAGAGCTACATTCAACTCCTGCCCTGCATTCCAACCACCACCTTGATTCTGAGCTAATTTTTACTTGCAAATGGTAGAAGCAATGGGATGAACCCACTGACAAATCAGAATTAGGTGGGTTTTCTTTTTCATAGACCCAGAATCTCCTTTGTCTTCCCAGAAAGAATCCCTAGGGCATGCCCTGTGTCCAGCACTAATCTATGAGCTCATGATAGATCTAGTGTCCTGATCTTACTTCTCAAATAAATGCAAGAACTCTATTCCATGATAACAAATCACTTAAACTTCCCCACTCACAAACGAGGATCCTGGAAACACTTTCCTCCTCCCCAAAAAAGTCTGCAGAGAAAGCAAGTGTGTATGTGAGTGGGGGTAGAAGGGTGTTACAGGCCCCAACTCTAGTATCTAGTTCCAGTTCCCCAAGAGAAACAGCTGGGGTTTGGAATAAGCTTAGTAGACAGTAGATCATAATAACTGTCTTCAGTGTCCACCATAATGGATCTGATGTAGTTACTTGCTGTTAATCGCATATTGCTTCTCTTAAGAAAGCCTGTCATTTCTGAAGTAAGAAGGAAAGGGAGATGGATACAAATGTGGCTAAAGAAATTAAGGGGCATAAAATTGCCCAGCAATGGCCTTCTCTCCTTGTATTGACTTGTGTTCAAATAGTATTGTGGCAAAGTATGCAACCAACCTCTAGGAGAAGCAAATCCTAGAAGAATTTAAGCAAAAGAAAAGTGGCTTCTAAGTACAAGTCTTCCTATCACTGTATCCAAACCAGGTTAAGTTTCATATTCAGTTCAGTTTTGTTTCTATTGGCTCCAATGCCCAGCTTTTTCTACCCCTTCCTCACTTCCTGCTCACTCACTGAGCAGGGGCAGGACTGGTTTAATCTCTACCATCAAAAGAATGATTTAAGAAGCTCAGTCTAAAGGCTGAAAAGATCATGGCTGATTAAGGAGCATCAAATGTATCAGACTGAACCCAAACATCCAGCTGGGCTGATCCTGCTTTTGGAGAATAAAATATACCATGTTATAAAATGAGGGTGTCAGGTAGCCAAGTCAATTCAGAAAAGAGATGGGAGATTAGAGTGGATCTGTTAGTGCCTTTGTTCAGCTGTTATCAGACATGCCCTTGGAAACACTCCTCAGGACACATATGAGTGACACTGACATATCACATCCTGTTGCCTCTAATTTAAAGCATTCTGTGACTGTTTCTAAAAAATGTCCCTAGCAGGTTATAATTTCATACACTGGCTACAGTAAGTAAGGCCGTGTATGGAGCAGATGGATTCCTGGGGAATGCTGCTGGTAAATCAAATTTTGAGCATTCAGATTTTATTTTTAAAACTCTAGGGTGCTTACTATTTAAAGGAAGTAACCTTAAACCTTAAAAAGGATCTCCTGTTAAAAATCACTTTCAGTTGACTTTGTCAGTTTTGATCGTTATATTTACTTTGCTCAAAACACGGCCTGCTACATATAGTACACATTTAACATTCTGTGGCTCACTTCCATTCAGCCAAATCTAACAAATACTTGAATTCATATTCTCCTTCACATACTTTTGATCATGTTCCACTTGAATCAGTGGCCTGAGCTCGTTAAGTCTGTACCCTTTCTCTGGTTTTCATTACATGTCAGAGGAGGGTCAGATGGCCTTGGTATTATCTACCTTGTGGTATCAAGTGAAAAGTCATAAAAACCACATTCTGAAGCATTCTACATTTACTCCCCTCTTTCACCCTCCTTTGACCCATTCCTGTCTCTGGCCTTGCCTCACAGAACACTCTCTAGGGTGCCCTGACATCCCTCACACAAGGTGCTCTGACTCTGAGACTGGGCAGGTCTCTGATGACTAGCCCCTACACAAAGAGGGACCAATCCAGGGTTGCTGTCACAGTTAGCTAAAAAGAAAGAGGAAGAAAGGTGAGAAGTGATGGCCACCTCCAGTCTAATATGAGTGCAGAGGCTGATTTCCAGCTGCAACTCTCTTTCCATATGAGAAAGGGGCCCTGGTCATATGCCAGGCATAAGTCATTTCACTAGGGCTGTTCTGTGTGCCAAAGGGAGTTTACTTGCTAATAAGCACAGTTATAAAGAAAATGACATCACTACCCTGAATCACAGACTAAAAGCAAAACACGGTTTTGGTTGATTCTCCACAAGAAATACACTGATGGTTGGCGACTATAATATCTGTGCTCCTGAGGTTTACTTATATTATTACACTGCTGATACTGGTACATCTTCTGCCAAAGATAGGCACAACTACATATGCTGTCAGAGGTTGGTGGATATCTAGGCAACCATGCTTTAAAATAAGACCTTAAGTTTACATTTTAAGTACCTCAGTCTAGTTTGTAAAGTCATCACCCAGTTCCAGCCTCTCTTCCCAGGATAGAATCACTTCACTGTTTATATAGTATCCAAGGCCTAGGATATTTTCTTAGGACTTATTTTATGCAAGGCATTTTATAATTATATAAAAATATATATTTATATGTATTATTTATATAAAACATATATATTTCCTGCTGCTAACAGGAAACTACCTGTTTTGTTTATTTCTAGTCACAAAATTCTTGCTCACCTACTTGGCCATTTCTGGTCTATAGCTTTCAATGAGGCTTCACAGCCTTCTGAATCATGGTCCAACTTGAATCAACACTTTATAGTTTCAAAAGGAGATGAGTTACTCGCTTTTTTTTTTTCTAAAAACGCACATATGTAACAACCCTCTACCCCACTCCTCAGTCCCCTTTTTTATTTCTGAGCAGTTCTGAGGCTAAATTTGGATTTCTCGGCAGAGTGAGGAATAACTATTATTAGTTCACACTGCTTTCTGAAGCATACCTCCAGTTTAGGGGGATTCCTGACAATACTAGGAGTCTCTAGGGAATGACCTTGAAGGCACATCATAGGAAAACTTGCTCTCCCTACCACCCCACACCCAATAAGCCAAGTGTCAATAAATAAGGAATAACCAAAACCAAATCCTTTGGGGGAAAAACAGAAATTCCCAGAGAACTATTCAGTAAAGATGCTCAAGGTAGCTCTGATGTGCTCTTGTGCCCTGCCCACCCCTAGAAAACCCCCCTGTAGAACCAAATGCTTCTCCTCAAAGCCCATCAGACACAGACTGATTATAATATGTATATCAAACCAAGACCAGCTCTTCTCCACATAATGTACTGTCACAGGTACTAAGCAAGACTTAGAGAGAGACTGTCTTCCTGCCCCCGCAAATCCAGGAAGAGAAAGTCCATGAAGCTTCATTTCCTTGGATTTAAACCTCATGTTCAAAAACTATAATAAAAATGCTTGTATTAGTGTCTTCTTCCTTCCTCCAGCATCAGAATTTTTGACATTTTGCAGGTACTAATCGAAACAAAACTAGAAAGGAAGAGCCTTGTTTTCAAAACATACTGCAGGCTCCTCTGCAACTATTTCTTCCAGGAAATCAAGCCTCCACCTCTTGAGTATTTCACTGGAGCCAGGGAAGCTGGAAAGCCCATCCCCCACCTAATGGGAGCTAAACTCCCAGCCAGCTCCCCTCTCTGTGGATATAAAACACCAAGATCACTGAGGGGGAAGAACATCCGGCTCTTATCGGAATCCCTGGTTAGGTCTCTACTAGAATTCCTTTAAGAAAGTTAGGGGCAGGCCAGAGGAGGCTGGGAAACATGCTATGGAAACAGGATTGCCCCATAACTCAAAGAAACTAGACACCCTGCACACACCACCCCACCCCCAGGCCAAAGTGGAAGAGCCAGATCCAAGGCTTTGCTCCTGCCCAGGCCCTGGCAGGCCAGCTGGCTCCTCCCTCCACCTGCCTGTCATACAGCCAAGCCCCTCAAATTACCAACAGGCTAAGCAAGGGCCCTGGAGACAAGAAGCCTGTTTTGCCACTTAGGAATCTTCAAGAAATCTTCATGTTAAGCGAACCCAACCCCCTCTTTTTACGTGTAAGCACACTGGCTAAGCCAGAACTAGAACTCAGGTGTCTCAGTCTCACAGTCAGTGAAAACCCTTATGTGCTGCTCCCAAGCGCTCATCTCTCAGGGCTCAGCCTGCAAAGGACTTGGCACCTAGCCCTGCTCAGTCTCTAGGACTCCAGAGAATGCCTGCTGAGACGACATCACCTTCCAAACCTCACTGCCAAGATAAAAACATAAAAATAGAAAAGAAAATCCAGCTCACATATCCCCTTCATGGGTTTTCCTGTAGGTTCCTCTGCTTTCCTCTTCCCCTATACTTCATCCTGCCCTCTGATACCTGCTGTCTATCCTCAGAACACACACAGCCTTCTCTCTACCGCAAGTAACACATTTTGCATCCAGCAACATCCAGGTATATATCCACTTCCACCTCCTCAGCTCCAGAAGGGCTTGGTTAGAGAAGATGAAATAAAGGAGAGAACTGCAAAAGGACATGGACATGGAGAGTCTTAGAAAAGGAAAATGCAGGAGCAGAATGGGACTGTAGGTAAAGAGGGTTTGGGAGGAGGGGTGATGAGTCAAACAGGACCATAACCAAGAAATGAGGAATAAATTTTCTTTCTGTATGTAGTGAAGAAATAGAGGGCAGTAACTAGATAAGAGTCTGAGAATGAAAACAGATAATGGCTGAGTACTGAGTAACTCAAGGAAGGAGAATTTAAAAGGCTGGTGCAGGTATCTTGGGTATGTCTAGATAATACCTGGGATAACAGTACCTGAAGACAAGGCCCTTTTCAGTAGAGAAAATAAATATAATGGAAAGGGTCTTCCGGGGAATAGGGATGGGAAGCAGTGTTTCTCAACACTGGTTGCACATCAGAAAGAAATCACCCATGGGCTTTAAAAATATATATTATTAACCAGGCCCCAACCTAGGCCAATTACACCTGATCTTTGAAGGTGAGGCCCAGATGATTGATTTTTCAAATGTGCAGCTAGTGTTGAGAAACATTTAAATACAAGAAAAGCTGAAAACCCAGCTGGACTATTTAAGAATGGTGCTGCTAAAGGAGTAAGAAATAGCAAATCAGAGATCATTTTAGTAAGAAAAAGAGAGCCTAGGTTTGAGAGGAACCTTGAGTGGTAGAGCCCTATGCAAAGAAAAGCAATAAGGCAGGCAATGTCTGTAAGAGGAACTGAAGTCTAGTTTTGGACAGACCAAGGCACAATTTAAGAAGGATTGGCAGGGAATGGATCTGCTTGCAAAACAATGAGGCCCAAGTGAGGGGCAGGGGTCATAAGGCCAAATATTGGGGACAAAGGATCTGGTGTGGGGAACTAATGAGCTTCAGACTCATTTTGGAGGGGGCAGCAACAAGTCTAGGGAAAAAAGGAGGAAGACGATTAGACTCAACCTGTAAACGGAAGCCATTCTGATGTATGAGAAGCATTTGGAGTTAAAACTTGTGGAGAATCAGGAAATTATGGAACAGTTTCAAAGAAGAGTTTGGGGCAGAAACATGGAGTATATTTGAGGGAGAGATGGAGGATAAGGGCTGCCTTGGAGAAAAAGAGAGATAGAAAGAGGAAAATTGAATGAATTCTACCTGGTTTTGGCAGGGGTAGGTATATATGATTTAAGTTGAGAAAAACACTGGTGCTGTTTCAGAAAGATGTGCAGCCTTTCTCTCCGATTAATGGGGGAAGGCAAGGGTCAGGTTTTGAGGGAGGAAACTTGCAAAAACCCAATGTCCAGAGTATGGAGTCACTGGAGGTAGGGGAAAAGGGTAAGCCTTCAATAGAAGCCAGGGTGGGCTGAGTTCTGTGATGTAATGATCTAAGATGGGTTTCAGTTAAGATGGGAGGAGTAAGAGTAAAGATGAGTTCCAGTTGAGAGAGTGTGTTTAAATAGGCAAGACTGTTGGAGGGAACCTCATTAGGAGAATAGGATGAAAAATGGGATTCAAGTCCAAAGCGTTTGAGAAATAAAAGGAATGAGGTTGGAAGACAGGGAAAATGCGGCCTAATTGGTGTTGAGGGAAGAAGGGAGGGAAAAGATGAAGCTGGAGTTAGAGACCAAGAGGAGAGCTGCTCATCACTGTAAAAACTATTAGGCCTCAGGAGAGTGGAGGAGGGTGACGAGTAGGGGTAATGGGTCCAGCTGAGAGAATTGAAGGATGGAGCCTGACTTGGGATAGAGGGGGCAGCAGTGATAAGAGAGGGGTCTCGTAGAAGGGTACAGTTTGAAATAGAGCAGGGATGCAAAGGGTAGGATTCAGTGAATTAAAGGGAAAGAAAAATTTGGGCAAGATGGGAAACAGTTTGGAGAATCTGGATGAGGAAGAAAGCCCACTTTGGGAATGGGCACTGTTCGGCAGAGCTGAAGGGAAATGGGGATTTGATTGGAAGATTGGGTCCGGGTTTGTAGGGGCTTTAAAGAAGGAGGAGGCCCGGATGAGGGGGATGGGCCAGACTGGCGGGAGGGGGCTAAAGGACGGAAGGAGGCCCCGTTGCGGGGCTGGGGCTCGGACTGGGGTGGCTGAAGTGGGGAAGGGGGCCGGTGCGGGGCGGATGAGGCCCCGTTGGGGGGACGGGGACCGGCTGGTTGGTGGGGAGGAGGCCCTCTGGAGCAGATGAGGGGAGGATGGGGGCGGGGAGCTTGGGCCGGGCCGTTACCTGTCCTGGGTGTTTATCATCCTCGGCGGCTCTGCTCAGGGTGGGAGGAGGCGGCGCAGGGAGTGGGTAGGTGGATGAGTGGGTGGGTGTGGGGTCGCGCGCGCGCGCGGGGCCGATCTCTGCGGGCTAAGTCCCTGTCAGGCCGCGAGCCCAGAGCCCTCCTCCTGCCTCAGCGAGCGCCTGCCTCCAACTGACCCTCCCCGGCCGCCGCCGACGCCGCCGCAACCGCCCCGCCCCCGAGTGCCTTATCTGCATAGCCCCACCCCAGAGCCGCGCGGTGTCCTGGGAAACTGGGGCCCACAACAAAGGGCAAAACACCGCCCCGCCTCCGCGCAGGCGCACCAAGGGCCGGTAGCGCAGAGTGGGGCGGGGGTCCGGGTGAGGAGCAGTTTAGGGGGTAGGTTGTGCACATGTCCGTGTCAACGCTGTCGGAAAGGTGCGTTGTATTTAGAGTTTTCTGAGCTTTGACCCAACCTAGACTTCTTCCCTACTCCTTGTTTGCATGGGGCCAAGCACGGCTGTGTCATTTGTAGGGTCTGGGAGGATATTTTATTTAAACAAAATCTGAATTCTAAGAGTCCTAGACACATAGTGCCATTCCTAGACTGAGTCCAGGCCCATAGATCTTGTTTACCACAGCTTATAATGCAGATCAATAACCTCAAGTGTTACCTGAGAATAACAGTCTCTGCACACTGAAGACATATCTCAGGTCAGTGGTCAAGGCCTGACACTGGCTGGTGGTTATCTGAAGCCAAATCTCTGTAGGTCAGGATCACAATCACCTGACAGCAGTGGTGGAAGCCACCATCACTAATTCGTTCATAGTCACTTTAGGTCACAATCACACAAGGTTAGGAGTTCACAGGCACCACCATTCACTCTTCCAAGTTAAAAGTCACCTCTATTCAAGA
Source organism: Macroglossus sobrinus (assembly GCA_004027375.1). NCBI lineage: Eukaryota > Metazoa > Chordata > Mammalia > Chiroptera > Pteropodidae > Macroglossus > Macroglossus sobrinus. Next base: position 164,540 of record PVKZ01002879.1, on the reverse strand, counting down.
GTTCATAGTCACCTCCATTCTCGAGCTCCTTACCACAGATCAGTGACAATCACCGATGCAGGGACCTCTCAGATAACAATCACTACTGGCCACAACCAGAAGTACTTCAACAAAATCATCAAAACTCCCGACTCTATTCATAGTCAATCCAGATTGCAAACAAGAAAGTACACATTATCTTAGATCACAATGGAGTACTGTCACCTCAAATCCCATTCATTTATTCAACAAATAATTATTGAGCAGCTACTTACTCTGCTCCAGGCATGAGTCCAAGAATACTCAATGATCAACTAAGAAAAGTCCCTGTATGTCAGATGTCACAATCTGGTCAGGAGGAGAGACACAGAGGTAAGTGCTCAGTCTGAGGGAGACCACAAAACAGGTAACTAGGGAATTAAGAATGGCTTCACTGAAAAGGTGATCACAATCACTGCAAATCAGAGGTCACTATAACCCCCAGATCATAATAGCCCCAAATCACAAATGTTCCACATTAGAACCATCTCAGGACACCATTACTCTACTTGACAAACAACATGCTTTTGGTTTTTAGGTGATGGGGACAAAGGAATGGAAGAAAATTTGGAGCATCCACACTAAGGCTTTTTCAGCAAAAATGGAAGTAGTAAATGATACCAGAGCAGCCCAGATTATTACTAGATATTTAAGCATGGCCAGTCCCATACTCTGGCTGTCTTTAGATCCTCCACCTTGTCCCCTTGGCTTTCCCTACCTGCTCTTCTAAGTTCAAGCTAGGTATGTTCTTAAATTAGTACATAGCAGAATGGAACAATTAAACCCAGCCCTGTTCCACACCATCTCATAGTCCCAAAGACTTGGGTAATTTTTTTGGCCCTCAAAGGCAGCTGTGATGGCTCATTTATGCTATCCTATCCCTGGACTAGTAATCTTTTAGCCTGGAGGACAGTTTTTGGCCAATCAGCAAATACTGAGAACTAAATATGACTGTATTAGTGACCACTTACTGAGCATCATGCTAAAGCACTAATTTTTACAACAGCTCCCCACTCCCATTTTACAAATGAAAAGAATGAAACTTAAGGGAGATTTTGCCAACTAGTATTTATTAAAGGCCTATATGTACCAGGCAAATTAATTTATTTGTTCTAATTCAAAGCTAGCAAGTGGTAGAGTTAGAATTGAAACCCAGAGTTGCCTGATCCTGTGCTTTGTCTAGACTCACATGGTGGAGGAGTGAGAAGGTCTCTGCCACAGCTTGCTGTTTGAAGGAGTGACCATCCTAATGGTCACCCTACAAGCAAGTGAAAAATTCACAAAAATGAGGAGCCACTTTCACCTAATCTGTGCTGTCCAGTATGATAGCCACTAGCCACATTTGGTTATATAAATTTAAATTAATTTAAATTAAATAAAAATTCAGTTCCTCAGTCTCATTAGCCATACTTCATGTGCTTACTAGCTACGTGTGGCTAGTGGTCACAGTATTGCACAATATAGGTTTTCTATCAACACAGAAAGTTCTGGACAGCGCTATATTCCATCATTTCTCTATCCCTATTTAATCATCACCACAGGTTCAAGCTGTTTTTTCCATTATCACCTTCATTCTTGTCCTCTCATTGGTAACGTGTGCCTTGCTCCCAGCTCCCTGCCCCAGCCACATCCTTCCCTTATGCCCTCTGTGACCTGTAATCAGCAGATCCTTCCATAGCCTCAGCTTTTTCTCAGCGTGCTGCCTTCATCTCTTCACCTGACCTGTAACCTGGCTATCCCCTACAGACACTGCTTCTTTAGCAGCCCTCTTAGGTGAATGCCATTTTCCTCTCATTCTCAGGTACCTCAAGGTCAGGAAGTGGATCAGTCTATTTCTTTCTAACCCCCAATTCCATTTCTAAACCCCTCTCTCCTACAGTGCTTCCCCTCCTTCCTACAAAAATCCCAGTTTGGGCTTTTGGCTCACTGCCTCTCTTTCCATCCTAAATTTTGTTTTACTTGGTGAGTTTAGCATCCATGTGATGGCCTCTCCAACATCATCCTCTCATTTAAAAAAAAATTATTTTATTATTAGTTTCAAGTACACAGTACATTGGTTAGACATTTATATAGTTTATGAAGCGATCCCCTTGATTGCTTTCTCTCCTTTGGCTCTCCACCTACCCATTACATTAATGCTGACTGCATTCCCTATGCCATGCTCCCCGTCTTCATGACCTTGTATCAACTACTAATACGTACTTCTTTATCCTTTCACCCCTTACTCTCAGCTCCCCAAACCTCCTCTCCTCTCACTTTCTTGACCTCCTCATCTCTAGTGATATTTTCCACGGTCCACAGCAGCTGTCCACTCCAGTAGGCACACCCTTGACTTTGTTTTCACCAAAAAACATACCACTTCCAATGTAGACTCTCTGACCACATGTCTTCCTGAATTTAGCCTCCCTCAGTCATTCTTTGACCTTTCTCATGAGCTCTGATCCTTTGAGCTCACTAATTTCTCACCATTCATTGGCCCCAGTTTTCATGGTCCTTCCTTTTAGCTTCATTTCCATCATCCATCACTATAACCACTCTCTTGCACCATCTCCTCCCTTGATGCTTGTCTGGCAAAACCCCTACTCTGGATAAATCTACCATCTGCCTTCTCAGTGCTTTTCCTAGAGCAAAATTACACTGCCAGGCAGATTATCTTCCCTTCGTGTTCATGATCCTCAAATGCACTCTCAACACTGCCTGGGAATTTTCACTACATTTCTCTGATAAGTTTGTTTTTCCACTCTCTAAGATTATATAACTATTCTCTCTCTGCACAACCTCTACACCTCATCTTAGCTGATTACCTAGACTCTTATGGGGTTTTTTTTCCAGTTTTATTGAGATATAATTGATATACATCATATTAGTTTTAGGTGTACGACATGATGATTGGATATATATATATATATATTACCCTAGCCTATTATGTTACTGAAGAAATAGAAGCAAAGAGGAGCTTTCTCTCTTCTCTAACACAACTTGTAAATCTATCTGCCTCTCTACCCCCCTGTTTCTCTCCTTTCCTAGTACTCTGGGAAGCTCCAGGCATGTACTACAGCCCATCCCCTCTAAAAGTTTCAAGAACCTGGCTCCTATAGTCTGAGCATTCCCCTCATACAAATGTGTTCTCCAATCCTTAAAAAATAACACAGCAATTCTGAAAAACAGTTTGGCAGTTCCTTAAAAACTAACCATGCAATACCAGATGACCCAGGAATTGCACTCCTTGGCATTCATCCCAGAGAAATTAAAACTTATGTTCACATAAAAACTTGTACACATGGGTTCATAGCAGTTTTATTCATGATAGCCAAAAATTGGAATCAGCCCTGATGTCCTTCACCGGGTAAATGATTAAACAAACTGTGTTTGTATCCATATCATGGGATACAACTTAGAATTTTTTCAATTTAATTTTCAATTAAAAATAATATATGTATAGTGGCAATTTTGCACTTAGGTAAAAGTCACATATATAAATATAATAAAAATGTACTTAGCAACAACAAAAAGGGGCTATGAGTTAGGGCAGAAGAGTCTTCTAATCCCAAGGAACTGCTCTTGCAAGTAAGTATGAGTGACAAACTCAAGGGAACAAAAACAGGTAACTATGAGGAGACTATGACAAGAGGTAAGATGAATGCTGGAGGGGCAATCAGTGGACCCTATTTAGGGACTCAACGTCTGTAGGATCTCATCCAGAGAATCTATATGGTGTCATGTGGTTCAGACAAATCTGAGCTTGGCCACTAGCTGACTATATAACTTTGGACTAGTTACAAGGCTACCGAGGTCGTTTCCTCCTCAGTGAAAAACAGGGGCCATGACACCCGCCCTCCAAGACTGCCATGGACATTAAATAAAATAGTGTATATGAAAGCACCTAGCCTAGTTTCTAGAATATGTTCCATAAATGTAAATCTAGTCCCACTTCTCTCTGTATAAAAATTTCTCTAGAAAATATCTGATAAAAGCTAATTTATTATGATAAAATTTATGAGTGCATACTGATGCTCAGAGACAGGGGATGGGGACAAATAAAAGAACAGCAGGTTCCCACCGTTAGAGGGAACCACCTCATTTTTCTGAAAACTGGTAAATAAACGGAGAGAATCAAGTCAAGCATTTAACTTGCCTTTCTTATGTGAACTGTACTTCAGGTTAATACAGTTGTTAATGTGAGATGATTGTTCTGAAAACTGGTCAGAGTAATAAGCATTCAACCTGATTTTCTTACAAACATGCCTCAAGGTAACCAGTTAGTTAATAAATGAAGAAGGAATAATAGAACATCACTATTTTGCAAATGTTTAATGAGATCATGATCACCTAAAGCTGTTAATGTTACAAAGGAGAGAGTCTGGTGAAGGTTCTGACCTCCTGATGAAAGGATACATCACCATTCTAGACAAAAAAAAAAAAAAAAAAGATAACCTGAACTAGAGCAATCCTTTATATTGAAATGCATTTTACAGAATGTAAAAGGAAACAAAGGAATTTGTGAAATGGCACCACAGGACTATAATCAGATAGGAAATTTCTAAACGACAAAAATTTCTCTTCACCAAGAAGGGTGTGGGGTGGGAATCTGTAGATTCAAACAGATTTAAGAGACTTATCCACCAAATGTAACCAGTGGTCCTTTTGGGATGGTGAGTCAAAGAAAGCAACTGTAAAATATATATTAGGGAAATTTGAATACTGATTTAATAATATTGAGAAATAATTATTATGGGGGATGGGCAAAATGGGTGAGGTAGTTGAAAGGTACAGACTTTCAGTTATAAGATAAACAAATCTTTGAGATGTAACATACAGTATGGTGACTATAGTTAATGATACGGTATTGTATATTTGAAATTCCTAAGAATAGATCTTAAAAGTTCTTATTACAAGAAAAAAATTGTAACTATGCATTGATGGATGTTAACTAAACTTATTCTGGTAAATATTTCACAATATATACATATATCAAAGCATTATGTTGTATGACTAAAACTAATACAATGTTATATGTCAGTTATGCCTCAATTTTTAAAAGAGAAATAATTATTAGTTTTTTTAGGTCTGATTGTTTAAAAAAGACTCCTTATCTTTTAGTGATACACTGAAATATTTATGAATGAAATGATATGCCTGAGATTAGCTCCAAAAAAACCAACTGGGAGAGGGTATGGATGAAACCAGTAGCTATGAGTTGATTATTGTTGAATCATGCTTTTAATTTTTATGTATGTTTGGCATTTTCCATATTAAAATTTAAAAAAACAAAACAACAATAGCAACAACAACACCAAATCTTAAACCACACTAATCTAACATCCACCCCACCACTCCATACAGGCTGCCCATGTGTAGGTCACCTCTGGTCCAGAGTCAGCTTACTGTCTTACCACTTGGCTTTGGGAATGTTTAACAGAGATGACCACCGCTTTCCTCTTGGGACACTCTCCTCTCTTCTCTTCAGTGACACTGTCCTTTCCTGAGTGGCCCTCTGGCTGCTTCTTCTCAATGTCCTTTTCTAGTTTCACCAACTCTACCTGCCCTCTAAGTGTTGGATTTCTCCAGGCTCCAGTTCTGGAGCCTCTTCTCAATATCCCAAGATGAGCTCATTCATTCCCATGAATTTAAATATGATCCATGGTCTGATGGTTCCCAAATCCACATCTCTAGTCTAGAATCTTCCTTTCAGCTATAAACATTCAGGCCATGTGACATGACATATGACAAAGCTGGCCTGGCATCTCTGTTAAATGGCTCTAACCTCACGTGCCCAAACCCCTGATCCGCCTGCTCCCTCTAACCTAGTCCTTTCTCAGGCTTTTCCATCTTTCCTAACTCCATAAATAGCCCAACCACCATCTGCTGCTCAGGAGGTACCTAGGTAGTGTTAGAATCCCTCTTTTTCCCTTACCCCTCCTCCCTTCTAATCCAACCTATCATAACAAGTCCTGTCATTTCTGTCTCCAAAATCGATATATTTATTCTGCATCTCTTCCATCCTGAACCAATCCACCACCATCTTTTGCTCAGATTACTGTAGCCTCCTAATGGTCTCCTTGTCTCCTTTTTTGCCCTCTTCCAATTCATTCCTCTCAAAACGGCCAGGGTAATTAATATTTTAAGTATTTTTAAAATATTGATTATATCACTATTGTACTTTGAATCCTCCAATGGCTGCCTACCTCACTGGTAATAAAATCCAAACTCCTCACCTCTCCTGCACACAAGGCCCGCAGGATCCGAACCCTCCCACTGCATCCTTTTTCCCTCTCTTTCCTGGAGCGACTCTGCCTCCTTTTCAGGGTCTCGAATATGACAAGCTGCTTTTTGCCTCAAGGCATTTATTCCTACTATTCCCTTGGCCTGGACCATGCCCTTTCCAGATTTTTATGAGGCTGGCTCACCATCCTTGAGATCTCACCTAAAAGCCACCTCCTCAGAGAGTCCGTGGGAGCATCGCTATACCCTGGGCGTGTCCTTCACAGCAACCATCGCATCTGTAATCAGTTAGTTGGTTGTTTCCTGGTTCATAGTGTCTTTCGCCCCTTAGACAAAAAGTTTCATGAGGGTGAGAAGCAAAGGGCCTGGGCCATAGTAGAAGATGGGTATTTTTATTGTAGTAAAATTCAGTGATTATTTTCTGAAGTGAGACAGCTTAGAGTTGGAGAGACATGACTTATATGTATGAAACAAATGCAGATGGAAATTAGTGCGAAAGTGGGTTGCTCAGACCGTGAGTGTAGGAGTATAGAAGAATTCACATCAGTTTCTTTGCTAAGAACAAAGACAATTCAAAAACCACCTTTTCAAGGTGGAAATTGAGCTTGAGGCACTGGGGGGAAAAAAAGGAGAGAAAAATAAAGGTTTTAAAAGGCCCAAGCAAGATCAAGACACCAAGAGACAGGTGTTGTTTTCTGTTCTCTCCCAGGGTTATGCTAAAGCTGCCCTTGGAGATTGTAGAAGGTGACAGAAGGGCATTACCTAAGAGTCAGGAAACCTGAAAATCCCAATTATTCCCCTTTTACTGGTTGTTGATCTTGTGCCGTTTCACATATAAAATTTGAGGTTGGGAGCAGGCTCTGGAGGGCTCTATCTTGCGCTCAAGACTCTTTAGGATTCCAAGTGGCCACTTGTATATGGTTGAGCTACCCAGGGGCAGAAATCACGTAAGGGGTGAAACCAAACATTAAGGGAAAGAGATTGGTTTTCAGCAGAGGTCCAACCCCTGGGTGTGGACTGGTACTGGTTGGTGGTCTACTGGGAACTAGGCTGCAAAGCAGGAGGTGAGTGGCCAAGGGGCGAGTGAAGCTTCATCTGTATTTGCAGCTGCTCCCCAGCATTAGCATCACCACCTCAGCTCCACCTCAGATCATCAGGCAGTAGATTCTCATAGGAGCACTGGTCACTGGTGCCAAGAAGGTTGGGACCGCTGGTTTTCAAGGACCCATCTCATCCATGTGCTAGAACCACAGTGGGCGAGGCAAGAAGGGTATAAGGCTCAGCCTGTTGTCACCTGTCCAGTGAGCTCCCTCTAGTTTCAATCCCAGTACCCACTCCCTGAGTCAGGATCCAGGGAGAAAACAGGAGACTGGCTTTTAGAGGTGGCAGATTTTGTGAGGAGCCCTGTCCCTGGGCTCCCCAGGCAGGAAATGCCTAGCGGAAGGCGAGGCAGTTGAAAGCACTGGAAAGGAGCGCGAGCGAAGGGCAGGACTGCCCGGGGTGTGGGGTTCCGGGCATGGGCACAACATTATTTTAGACCAACAGGAAAAACAAAAAGTAGTGGTTCCCACCAACTGCCCAGCCCCAAGAAACTGGAAATGGCTAGTGATTCCTTTCTGTTCCTCTGGCCACGGCCCCTAGGCCTGTGAGTACTTTTCATTCCCACCTGCCCAGGCCAGAATGGCTCTTTCCAGAAGACAGAACAAGACCTCATGGCTGAAGTGCTCTGCTCCAGCATTGTCCACATTTTCAGGGCTTGCTTTCCCCTCTGGAGAAAAACTTTAGAGAAAAATTAACCCTTTCTTCCCACCCACTCCCAATGGCCAAAACCTCCATCCATGAAAGCCTGGTTTCAGCCCCTTGTTCTGGAATTACACCAAGGCAGGAGTGGGCTCGCCTCTGGCTGTTACACAGGGGGAAGGGACAAACCTAGGAAATGGGGAAAGTTGTCCGCCATTTTAAGTTTCCTAGGGATGGCGAGAAGATAGGGAGAAAGATCCGAAGAAGGCCAGCCTTCAGAGAAGCCAACTGAGAGGGATGGGTGCTGTGGGAGTAGGGTAGCCGGCATCGGGGCCCACAGCCTGCCAAGGACTGGGCCCTGGGCTCCGTGCCCGTCCTCTGATCTGCCGCATTGTTCAGCTATTTCCTTCCCTTGGAAGGTGGAGGCGGGTGGAGGCAGCCGGGTTGTGAGGCCAGGAGTAAATGGAGCAGGGTGGAGCTTCCATGGGGGAGGGGGCCTTGGGTCCGTTCTCATGACCAGCTGCCCTTCCGGCTGTCCTGGGACTGCGTGGGAAAAGGTCTTGGAGTTGCTGGGGACAGTGTGTGTATGTGTGTTTTCATTTGTGTCTGACTGCCTCGCTTGGCTGTAGTCACAGGACAAAGCCCTTTGAGAAACAGTCACCAGTCTATGTTCCCACTGGGTTCTGCCTTGGGAGAGGCATATGAACCCGCCCCAACGCCTGAGAGAAGGACACTGGGGGCCTTAGGTCCAGTTCCCTGGAGAAGTCTTGGCTTCTAGTGAATCTAGATTGGCCGACTTCCTGGATTTATGAGGATGCTTCTGGAACCTTCTGCAAAGCTCCCAGCTTCCTGGCACAGCTCTTTTACCAGCTGGATGTTGGAAAGCTGGTGGGAACCGGACATGAGGAGTGAAGTCAACCATTCCCACAGCATCTCTCTAAGAAACCAGAGTCTTTCATAACCACATGGACCTGAGAGCCAAATGGCATGGTAGAAAGAAGGGCACAGAAAACTACGTACGGTACAGTACTCTGCCTTTAGGCAAGAAGCCGTAAAGCGAAGATCACAAACTAGCAGCCACATGAATCATGCAGACACATGCCTTGTTTGGTCAGCACGGTGCTTAAGAAAATTTTGAGCCAATATTGAGAGGTTTCACACAAAAATCCCAATTCCTGTAGTTTCTTGAAAAATCAGAAGATATGGCTAACATTGACACTATCACCCCTGCCAAGACAGCAGTTGATTAGGCTGAATAAGATTGCTCCCTTTAGAAAGAGCTGGGGGAAGTGAGGAGTGGGTGGCCAAGAGGAAGAGGAAGTAAACAACAAAAACAAACAAACAAAAAGAGCTTGGGTCGTCCATCTTGCCACAGTCTCCACCACTCTCCCTGGTCAACACCGAGGCTAAGCATCAGTCGCTGTTGCTCATCAGATTTACGTGATTATTACAAATCTTTCTGTGCCCTTGTTTCTATCAAATTGATGACATAAAAGAAACCAAGAGGACCACCTGTCTAAAGAAAATATTTTTATTCAAGCAGTTATACTCAGCAATAAAGATGAGATTGAGTGTCCTCCCATCACCTTTTCTGCACCATCCTCGCCAACCTTCTGACAATACTATGTCACAGGCATTGTACCAATATTGCACCCTACTCCTTCCCTCACCCCCAAATCACAATTCTCATTTTCTCAGCAAATCCCAGGTATGAAAGATAAAGGAGAACTGTCTCAGAGGGATCCCCAGCTCACCCCCAGCCCAGGGTTGCTAATGACCCTGTGATAAAACTGAAACTCCTTATCCTAAGTGTCTTCTCATGTAGAGACCTGCACCGTATGCATGTGAATACATACAGACATATCTGAAAGAGCTAGTACTGAAATCAAGGTTACCTCTGGGAAGATGCAGAGGGAACCAAAAATGGAGGTCATGGTCCCAAAGCCTATCCATAAAGTTTCACATTTTTACAAGGAGATTGTAATCATACATAACTTACATAATTAAAATTAATATAAAGCAGAAATGCCTTAGCCTAGTAATCCTTACTCTTACCTTTACTTATCTGCCCACCTTGAACTGGTCCACCTACAGTTCCCTAAACATGCTCTATTTCCACTTCCATATCTTTTCTCTCTTCTTCCTACCCAGAATGCCTTTCTTCTCCTCCTCTACCAAACCAAATTTAGCCCATCCAAGGCAAGGCAACCTTTGGTTGACCTCACAGATTGCAAGGACCCTGTCAGCTTACAATCTCTTATTTTAAAATTTTATTTACTTTTTATTTTTTTATGCCTACTGCACGTGGTCTTCCTAGGTGGTCTCCCCTCCAAGTACTAACCAGGCCCTACCCTGCTTAGCTTTGGAGATCAGATGCGATCAGGCTTGGTTCAGAGTAGCATGGCTGTAGACTGAAAATTTTAAATTAAAAAAAAAAAATCTAATCAGGTTCAAATAGTTGCAGAAGATGTGATTTCTGTTGTATCAAAAATATTAACATTTAAAAATACAACTTAATTAAATGTATCTAGTGGAATCAGAGATTTGATACTTTTCACCACCATTTGCAAAATACATAAGCAACCTCTTCTTCAACAGAGTAAAATTTACACCATTGTATTCTCTTGTTGAATTCACATTTTCTTTCCACTTTCCCCACATAATGCTATCCTAGTGTAATATAAAATTATACTTGGAAATATTTTATTGATCATCAAACCATACTTCTATCATACAAACATATATAAATTTAAATTGTTTTTTAAAAAATTTTTTGTGTCCATAGGCTCTAGAGTTTAAAACTTTTTTGACCTATCATTACAATAATTATTAGTTCATTGTCAAAACAACATAAACATTTTGCAAGTGTTGATAGAGAATTATTAAACACTAGAAGTAAATTTTTATAGGAAATACAACTCACTGAGATAGATGTGTTTGTACATGCTGCAATAAGACAATGATAAGCATTAATTTTATTTCCACATTTCATTTTTATAGATGATAATGCTGCGAAATCTTGTTCACATAAATAAGTACACAGGAATGGAAGAAGTTCTGGCAGTCACTCAGTACCACTTAATCATCCAGCGGGTGAATTTCTTTTACCTCCTTAAATCGTTGAAGGCACAATATTGGAAAATCTTTGATTTGCAAACAGATGTATTACCCTGTCCTTTAAAGTCATTCACTTTCTTAATATTGAAGTCACTATTTAAAAGTGTTTGTTTGGAGTCTCAGAGATTTTTACACACCAACGTGACATAGCAAAGTCAGATTTAGGATGGATGAGAAGTAAATTTTGTGTAGTCTAATTTATGCTATACTAACAAGCAAACTCAAAATCTTAGCCCCAACTCACGATTCATGTCCATTGCAGACCAGTTGGAGGTTTTTCTCTCTTTCTTTTTTTTTTAAATTGAGGTATAATTGACATATATAGTTGGAGGTTCTAATCCAGGCCATCATCACCGAGGAATCTAGACTCCACCATCTAAAATGTCATCAGTCACCATAGCAGAGAGAAGGAGAATCATACACTGGCCCTTAAGTGCTTCCACCCAGAAGAGACTCATTTTTGCTCATACTTCATTAGCTAGAGGAAGTCATATGCTCACAACTAACTTCTAAAAGGTGGGAAAGAACCTGGAAGAACAGGGAAAATGGGTGAGCGGCACCCATGGATACCAAATCTTTCTTTTGTAAAGTAGAGACAAGAAATTGTGAAAATAAAGGGAGGAGGAGCATTTTCAGGCATGGAATAGTACCTGCTGAAGATGTGTTCTGGAAATTGACTCCCTTCAACATAACTCTGCCACCTACCTTCAGAAAAGCCTTTTCGTATTTCCAGGGTTACCCATGCCAAAGTGTGAAGACCACTGCTACCTTTGTAGAGACTTCCTCGACCCTGTAGATCCAGGGATGTCTCCTGGGTTCCTGCTGTTATTATTGTCCATACTATCCATTTGGAAGCTACTGAGGGTTAGTTACCTTTTTACATACATCTAATGTCTTCCTAACAAGATATAGTCTCTTTGAGGATGGGGACCATATTGTCAAGTTTTTATACCCCTCACATTATCTAGCAGGGACAGAAAATAAATGAGTTCCGCTTGATAGTTGGTTACTTTTCTCGGTGTGCTTCAGTCTCCTCATCTATGTATGAAGTTGGAATAACAAGGGTTGGCCTTATAATTACAAATGAGATGACAGAAAAGTTCCTCCCATCCCACTTTTCTTTGCCTGCCAGGGATCATCAGCGTCTTTACACTCACTGTACTTCTGAAAAGCTGCATGTGATGAATGAGCCATTGAAGGCTCTTGAAAGGTCTGTGGAAAGTGGATTTAGGCAGATCATCATGATAGCTGGGTGGTTGGGGGACATGAGAGAAGTGTGTGTGTGATGGGATATGGAGGAGTTTAGGGCAGGAAGTCCAGGTAGAAAACATTGCTCCCCTCATCCAGAGGTGAGGTGATAGCACTCACTGCACCCCCAGGGTCACCAGATGCCTTCCTGAATCCCCAAACCTGGATTCAAACTTGGCAGAGGGTGATAATTCTCACTCCTCTGCCAGCTCAAACGAATTGTTTTGGCACTCAACCCTGCCCCCTGGTGGCTTCTAGATGCATTACCGATACATTCTGGTTTCTTTATAGGGAATTTGGGTTTGATGTAGGTGAGGGGAAGATGGCCAAAGCTGCTTCTGCAGAAAAAGAAAGGGAACAAAGGAGAGAGAGGAAGGGACCATACACATGGGTTGGGGGTAATAGAGCACTTGGGGCAGTCTCTGTCTCCATACTCACTGTACAGAGAGAAAATTTGAAGGAATCTTTGAGTTGCAAACTAACAGTACATGGGCATGGTTTAGCCCATGCAATTGTTCTTAAATTTTTTGGTTAGTTGTCAACATGCAAAATCAGGAACTTTCACATTAAAATCTGAATGTCCAGTTTCTCTTGAAAAGTCAAAATATCAAGCCACATAGGGCCCCCATCCTTCTGAGAAGCAGCTGAACGAGGCTGAGAAGCCATTGCCCCTTTCAGTGGGGCATGAGGTCTGCCACCTAGTAACTCAGGCTGCCTCCCTCAGTCCCATCACCCCTGCCCCCACATGAAGTCCAGTATTTTATGAGAGAGCGAGGTCAAAAAAGGGCCAACCAGTCACCCTTGTCTGACTTGCTTCTAGAACATCCTCACTAAGTATTGTCCAGCATATACTTGACTTTGTGGGGGCAAGAAAGTTATTGCCTGTAAAAGCTATTGCACCTTTGGATAGCTCTGACTGCTTTCACAAGGTGAGAACCTCCATTGAGGTTGCATTTCCATGAAGACACATGTCTAGAGAAGAGACTTGCCTGCCATGTATTTCAAAAATTAAGTAGCCAGTTAGCAGGCATATGTTAGGTTCTACCAGGTGCCCTAGACATTTTGGTAAGTAGATGATGCAGGACCTATGCCCTAAAGGAAATTCTAGTCTGGCAGGGACCAGCAAGGCTTACACAGATGAGATCAATGCCTGATAGTGCTAACTGGTAGTGTGATATCTGGGAACAGTGCACTGAAAAGGAACAGTCCAAATCTGGGCTCCCAGGGAGCTCTATCTCTGCCATTCCAGTGGGTAAAGTCTCCCAGGTGTGAAAAATTAGACATGTAAGCTCTGAAAATGTCAACTTATTTTTAATAAGTTGATTCTTAAACTCTTAAGTCTTAATTTGTGAGACAAAAGGGCATACAGGTAACTGACTTGATCTTCTAAGAAACAGTGAGTCGGGACTCCTGAGTTTTGTCAGTTCTGCATAACCAAATGACCTTGGGCACATCTCTTTGTCTCTTAGGGCCAAGGCTTAAGGCTTCTTCATCTGTGAACTCGGGATTGAATCAAATTTCTTGAGGCCTCATATTCACTTTTGTATCCCCAGTGCCAATGCAGGGACTGGCTATCTAGAATATAGACTATATACAATTCCAGTAGGTGTTCCATAAATGTGTGTGACTGACTGCCAATCCTGCCTCTGAGAGCACTAGCCAGAACAAAGGCATCCAGACAATCCAGAACAAACGGACCCTGGCGTTCCTCCTGGAAGATCAAAAGGGAAATCTGTGGGAGGCTGGTGAGCATTTTTGACCACAAGAGGGCACCCCAGTCTCACGTGGCCCACCAGGTCCCAGGGAGCAGGGAGGCCCCTCAGAGGCCACCTGTGTAGTGCTGTCTTAGGTGAGCAGAAATCTCATGGGGTGCACCACTGGGCCAAGGCACCTGAGATGTAAACACAGATGAATACACAACAAGGAAGGAATGGAGGATGTGGGGAGACAACAGGAAAGGAGAGAAAAAGAGAAAGAAAGGGACTTGCTGGGGTCACAGAGCACGCCTAGAGAGCCATCAGGAAATAAAACCTGGTGTGAGGTCCCCCTGTTACCTTGAGGATAAATGCAATGCTCAATTTTATAGGGAAAAACCTCTCCCCGTGAGTATCTCAGAGCCTGCATAGTGGTCAACAAACATCTTGACTTGGATGCACAGGGAAGAAAAGGCCAGAAGCTAGATTGGGGTGGGTCTTGAATGCCTGAATCTGGCCTATTGGCTCTAGAGAACCATGAAAGTTCTTCAAAACTGTGAAATGGTATTTTGGCACAATTCATCTGGCAGATGTAGACAAGAGAGATTTAAATACATACATCTGTGGAAAGCATATGCAAAGAAATACTTGGGAGTATGGTCTTTGGGGAAAATCCTAGTGGAGATCAATGCTCTGGGGGTGTTGTTTCCTTTTATGGTGCTTTTCTTTCCATCTCTTCCCTGAGAACCAGGCTGGTTTCCAGGAGGCATACTCCGTTGGTTCCAGGAATATGAACCTGGGCCTGAACAGAGAAACAGGCACAGCAGAGAAGCCTCTCCTGTGAGAGACTGCCTTCACCAGGGTCTGAACTCTGAGTGTCTTGCTCTGAAAGCCGAGGAATGGCCTTGGGATTGGAAATGGCCCACCTCCTGCTGTGCCCACCTCCTAAGTCACCTACTTAGGTAGCTGTTCTGAGCAGCCATAGAACCACAATAACTTGGGCCCAAGGGGAGACTGAGCCATTTGGAACCACTAACGCCTAAATCTTTCCCTTTCCAGTTGCTTCCCACTTAAGTAGCTCCAAAGCTCAGACCTCCAGACCTGAGGCTGTGCCCTGAGACAAGCAGCTAAGCATTACCGTCCACCTCTGCACCAAACGTCCGCTCCAGGAGAGAGCAGATACTCAACAAATGTTGCTGAAAGAAATAAATGACTGAAGAGCAAGAATGAATGGGTAGGAGGGTGTGGTCCTTCCCCTGGGGTGACTCAGGGCCTTGGCTTGGCTCCTCAAGGCCAAACATGACTTGGCCCCCCTCCAGACTTGAATTTCTTGTCCTGGAAATGGCCATTCCCCAGACCACGTCCCTGGGCAACAGTGAAATCAGAGACAGGAGAGTTTCATGGCTACGCCCGTGGACTCAGCTCCCTCCCTCTCTCCTAGCCTGCTGATGTTAAGTTATTGAAAACAAACTCAAATAGTTCATCTTGAGTAAAAATTACTCATTCAGGTAGCATTGTGAAGGTGCAGTTACTCGAAAGGTGCAGTTACTCAAAAACTCAAAGGAGATACTCTAACTCAGATAAAGGCAGTTGATATTGGTTCATGTTTAATCCTGCTCTGGCCAAATTAGGAAACAAGTCTACTTAAGGGATTTCTGAGCTCCCACAGATTCCAACATTGTATCCTTTTTGTAACCAGGTTACTAGAGAGGTTTGGGTAACCACGGACTCTCCTAGTCTCCCAGGAGCCCTGGCCTTTGTGGGACCCTGTGACCCAGAGTTCCAGAGAATCATTTCACTCTGGATGGGACACCAGAAAACCTGGGTATTGAGCCTGCTTCTTTCTGTGGCATCTTTTAAACTTTGGTTGTCATAGCTATAAAAAGTAGATAATAATACCTTTCTTGCTGATCTCATAGAGCTTTTATGAGGATCACCAGAACTGTAAAGCAGTATATGAATATATCACTACTACTATTGCCAGAACTCTGAAATCCTAAATGATTTGATCAAAAGGCTAGAGTTAGATCTAAAGGCGCCAAAGCGCCAAAAGCCAGCTCTGGGGGCTTGTACATGCTCCCAACGATTCCTGGGCCCTTGCCCTCTCACTCCTCCTGCCCTGCCCTCTCACTCTTCCACCTCGTCTCTAGGTAAAATGAGGAGTTTAAAACCTTTTGAGGACTATCGATTCATCGGAAAAATAACCAAGGAGTACATAAATTAGAATCAACTCAATTTCAATTAAGGATGAAATATGAAAATGTGTTCTTAAGAACACTATTGCAAACATTTATTGAGCACCTTCTACGTATTAGGCACATTCCTGTATTATTGTTAACCTTCACAATAACCCTGTTTGAGAAAAGGGTACAGATTCACAAAGAAATTATACAGATTTAGAAAAGATGGGCTTTTATAAAATGATATAACCATTACTTACCTCTAAGATAACTCCTAATAAATTGTGTTGCATTTTCCCTACCACAGGCAGAAATAAATATACACTGCTTTGGTTCTTGCATAAACTGAGGACTCCATGAGTCCTGCAGGCCCAGGGATCCCTCTGAGGTTAAAAGGCCAGAGAGACTGCACAGGGCTGGGCTGAAGCTAGACGTCAGTGAGGGCCTTCGCTTTGTGCTTTATTCAGGAAGCAGCACTCAGGAGCTCAGGAAGATATCAGGCCAGAGTGTGGCCTGTTAGGAAACCTGCGCTGTAGTCCTGGCTTCTGGAATTGCAGGGGAGGCTTCTAAGCCTGCGGCCATCCTGTGTCTGCTGCTTCTCTGCCCATGTGCTAAAGGATGTGTGTGTGTGGTTCTGAAGTGGCCAGGTAGGGTGGTGAAAGGAGGTAGACTGGGAGTCAGGAGAGTGGAGCACACCTTGGCCATTGTCTTTATGACTTACAGCAAATCACTTCCCCTCTCTGTGCTTACACTTCTTCTTCTGTAAGACGGAAGAGGGGACGGGACTAAATGCACTCCATGCTGACATTCTGATGGTCAAGGGCCCTGGGGAAACCAGGCGAAGTGGTTTGCTCTAGGTCATGAAGAGAATGGCTGAGGGGCACCTGGCCTCCCTCCGAACTCCTGCAGGGGCTCCCACTCACTCAACCAAACAGAAGCCAGAGGGTGAAGAAGCCTGTGGATGGTCAAGGGGACCCCTGAGGGAAAATGCCTCAGAAGCTCATACCCCTTTCCCATCAGCCCTGGAAAGCTGCCAGGGCAGTGATCTGCCCAGCCTCCCTCCCCTCCTGAGGCTGGGCACTAAGCCACTGTAGGCTCTCTGTTTCTGAAGGGACATGTTGAAGAGCAGCACTTCCTCTCCTGGAGGTGGCCCGCCTTGGTGGAGGCCTTGCATGGATGGACAGAGTGGTGTGGGCTGCAGCTGAGTGGCTCCTGCTACCTGATACTTCCTTCGGAAGAAAGGAAAGCCTTTCTTCCCTCATTTTTGCCTTTCCCTTCTAGGATCCCCTTCTGACACTTTCCCTAATGTTACTCTGAGGAGCCTGGCCCTGTTTCTCAGGGATATTTCCATTCTGACAGAGGGCTCATGGAGATCAAAAATGCTCTAAGACCTCAGGAAATGATACTCGGCAGGGCACATGCATGGCAGGCAGGGCAGAGTGGAAAGGGAGAGGGACGAGGGATAAGTGAGCCTAGTCCCTCCTGAGACCTCCGAGTCCCCAGGGACCCTGAGCTGATTCGCAGGAAAGCTCAATGTCAGGACACACAGCCTGGAAGTTCCAAAGGTGGGCCTGGGGACCTGCTCGCCTGTGAAAGCTCCAAGGTAAAAGTCACATCTCTAAAAATGCTGGTCAGGCAGCAGTGCCCAAGAATGGCCCAGTCAGGGTGCTGAGCACTCTCTGTCCCAGGAGGCAAAGAGCAGACTTCAGGTTAGGGCTTAAAAGCAGCCTGGGCCCCCAGTGCCTCAATGAGCATCCACTTAGCACCAGCTTGTGTGTGTGTGTGTGTGTGTGTTGTGAGACAGGGAAGGAGGGAGGGAGAGATATATATAGAGAGAAGTGGGGTGGGAGGCACATAAACTTGTGAAGATGGCCTCCTCTGCCATGGGGGTAGAATTTGGTGCTGCTGGGAAGAGACCCCTGAGCAAAAGAGCCCTGGGGCTCCCCAGATGCCTAAAATCCTGTCAGAAAGGAAAGACTTCCATCTGTAATCAGAACGAGATGAAATACCTCTGGAAATAAGATGCTCTCTGGAAAGAGCATGGAATGGGGAGTTGGGACCTGGCTGCTTCTGACACCAGCCTTCCCATGTTCTGGTGAAAATCCCTTTGACTACTTGAGGCTCATCAACTACATAGTCCAGTCCAAACGTGACTGTCCATTAAGGCCCTTTTTCAGAACCCCTTCTAGGATGGCTTCAGGGCTTCCCTCCCCTCTCTGCAGCTCCTCTTCTCAGACCCAGGCCTGCGCGCCCAGCTCCGTAAAGCGTGAAAGAGCTCCCCCAGGGAAGCCAGAAGAGCAGGGGCCTTTAAATTATGGAGCAGCTTTCTTAGCCCCTCTCAGAAAGGCCCAGGCGCCCCAGCTAAATAATTCACCACCTCAGGAAGACCCAGTGGTTCCTGACACAGCTAAAGTAGGTCAGGCATTGGCCTGGCCCTGGTGGGGGTGGTGGGGCTCAGAGCCGCTTCCCCACTAGCACTAGGAGGGGCTGCAGGCCTTGCTTGTTTGGCAAGAGCCCAGCTGGTCCAAATATAGCATTACAGTGAAGGATACAAGACAGGAGCTCATCAACTGCTGTCCTCTTGCTGGCATGAATGCAACCACCAATGCTTCTCCCCTTAGAGCCTCCCTCTGGGGTCCAGATAACCTACCACTTGACACCCAGAGTTACCTACATGGCCTGTGCCTGGCCAGGCTTTTCCTCCCTCACAGCACCTGGGGGTGCTATGTCCTCTCTTCACAGGCAGGTACCAGTTGGAGCTGCAAATGTCACCTCTTGAGCCTTTAACAGCTGACAAAGTCACCAACAGAATACCGTAGACTCAAGTAGGCCAGTATAGTACAGGAGAAGGGGTGAGGCAGGGAGTGGAGAGGGACAAGAGGATCCCCCGAGGTACAGGTGAGGAAGTGACCAGGGTCAGCCCCACTGGCAGGGAGGCTCTGGGGCATCTTCTGCCCTGCCTTTCTAGGCATGGCTTCTGAGACAAGCAGTGAAGGATGTGGGGTGAGGGGAACATAGAAAAGACAAATAGCAAAGCCATCAGATTAGTGTTCCAATCCTCTAGAAGGAGCTGGAAAAATTTCAAACCACATCACAGAGAGAGGAGGAAACTGAGGCCCCGAATCACAAAAGGGGAGAATCAAGGCCAGCTGCAGGCGTCCTGACTGGGTCCAGCACAGCTCAGGGTCTTGGCACCACACTACTTCCCAGACCTTCATACTCATTTGCTCTGGCTCCCAGCAAAAACACCTTCTCTCAGGAATCAGAGCTGAAGTTGAGAGCCCAACAGGAAAGGTGGACTTAACCCTTCCTGGGCCAGATGCCTAGGTCCTCTCCTTCCCTCTAACACAGCCTTACAAGACATGCACCAAGGACGCTGCATGCAGGAGTTCAACCTCCCAAAACACAGTCCTCTCTACTAATGGGCCTGAAATGGCACAGGCCATGAAGGGTTAAGTCAACTAAATACAGCATCCAAGAAAATTAAGGTCCCCTTTGTGTGCTTATTTTGGATGCACAGAGTCTCTGGTCCTAGCCTCAATTCAGAAAATGATAAAGTGAATGAATTCAACACAGGGAAGGCTGACAGATATGACCCCCCCACTGCATGGCCCTTGGCAAGTCACTCCTCCTTCAGACTTCAGTAACAAAAAAGCGGGAAGAAGGAAGAGGCTACAGAGTGCTCAGACCTGGGCCCACTTCACTTTCTTGGCCCCTAAACTCTCAACATCTTCTAGTCTCAACGTCTTCTAGTTATGCCCTCCCAACACAGCGGTCTACATCCCATGGAAGCAAAGGGCAGAGAGCAGTTCCTTTGGATTATTTTTTATTTTGCATTTCATATATTATCCAGTTTCACATTCTCACAGGATCAGCAATTACAACAGCCACTTCGTCTCCCAAGTCTGAAAACGGCAAGACAGCCACAGCTGTGGCCAAAGGCAAAGCACTGATGTGCTAATGAAACAAAAAAATTGCACAATTTTTCCTTCATTTTTCTTCAACTCACGCCTGACACAAAGGCTCATGGCTGGAGAATGGAAACCCTTTTCTTCTTCATGCCTCAAACTAAACATTAAACTTATCTGACAGAGCGAACAAGATCTCTTTAATAATTAATTGCACACACACAAAAAAATCCTTTATGATGCATAAATATTTTGTTACACAGGGTACAAAAATACTTTCACTTTTTGGTTGGTTTCGAAGTTTGGAAAGAATGAGGAGCAATGGCAGGGATGGGGTAGCCGTGGAGAGGTAAGCAAAAAGGGCAGAGAAAGGGTTTTCTTAACAGTTGTTGGCCCATCTGAGGAGGAGGAAGTAGAAGACCCTGATTTGAAATGAAAAAGAAAATACTATCTTTGTTGGGTGGTCGTTGCTATTTAGCCTGGAATTGTGGGGTGTAGTGGGGGGGCACCTAGTGGAAGTGGCTTCAGGGCTCGGGCCTCACTGAAGCAAGGTGGGTGCAGGGGAGGGGTGTGAAGAGAGGGACCGGGGAATGATGAACCATTAGTGGCCAGGACCTGTTGCTATGGTGACACAATGTGAGAACAAACTGTACACTCACATATACACAAGTTTAAGTGTCTTAATTCATGCCAGAAAACATGCAAAATCAAATGCCTCATTTCTTTGAGGTGCAGCTACAGAAGCAAGTTTGGACCAGAGGTCAAGCCTTGCTAGGTCCCAGTGAGGCCTCCAAGCTGGGTCTGGGTGTCCCAGCAAAAAGGCTCCTGAATCCTCCCGTGAGGCCTTGGAGAAGGGCTCTGGGGCAGGATGGGGCTGAGGAAGAGGACAGAAAGGAAACAGGAAACAGTCCACTGAGTTAGGCTTAAAATTCACAGTCTTTGGAGGGAAGCAGCAGCTCTCCACAGGCCACCTGGGGACAGTGGAAGCTCAGGGCAGCTTCCTCCCCAGCGGGGCAGGGGCTTCAAGCTGCGGTAATAAGACCTGGAGGGAGGGGAGAGAGGTGGCCGTGAGCAGAGGCATAGGACTAGGGCTGCAAAATAGATGGCAGGGGGTAGGTTGAGAGGGGTGGGAGAAGAGGAAAAACCCAGCCAGAGTGCCCAGAGCACAAGTTCAAGCTCAGCATCTGCGGGCTCTGGGACTCGGGCAGAGGGGAGAATTGCGGCCATGCAGGAAGCCCAGGTCTAGGACATTCACCTTGGACCAATACTTACTGAAGAACTAACAGAACTGACGGTATTTCCATCCTTGCTGGGTGGTATCAGAGGAAGGGTACCAGCGCACCTGCAGAAGAAGCCAATGTCAGGAGCTGGCTGTGCAGTCCCTTCCCTTGACCACGGAGTCCTGTAAACATGGCCTTTGGCATCCCTGTTGGAGTCCTGGTTCTGTCACTGACTGGTGGATATTGGGGCCAGTTACTCACCTCTAGGCATCAGTTTCTTCATCCTGAAAACAGGAGAGTCCCACCTGACCTGCCTCCTCCAAAGGGTGAAGGTTCAAAGGAGAGAATAGTTACAAAGGTGTTTTATACTCCATTAAGCCCGACTGGAATGTGCCAGCTTGCACCAGGTAGAATCTTGGCATTCGGGGCATTTGTGCCAATGACCTGCCCTGCCCTCCCCGCTTTACTGGGAGAACATGGAATTCCTAATATCAGGAGAATGAACCCAACATTTTTGTTCCAATTCTTTGAGTCTCAGTGTCCTCATCCAGCTACAGGCTATAGATGATTAAGTCACGAACAGTTATGATCAGATAAGACAAAATGTAAAAACATTATTAGAGAGTAAAGTCGGTGTGGCCTCTAAGGGGAAGGATGCCAGACTGTGGTCCTGTCCTTGTATGATTCTCTAAGCCATTACGAGACCCAACTGCTGCATCCTCTCCGTTTCCACTTCTCCATCCCTCTTGTTCCCTTCATTACAAGCCTCCTAAGTCTAGAAATTTGTAACCTATGAGCTGAGTCCTCGAGTGGAGGCCTGGCAGCTACTGAAACCCCAGCATGTGCCAGACCCCTGTATTTGCCAAGAGGCCCCACAGAACAGTAGCCCCAAAGCAGGATTCCCAGAGACTGGTCAGGGAGTGTCTTGCACCCCCTTCCCCATGGGCCCGTCATCTGATGGTAAATCATGCTGGGTGCCAAGACAAGATTGCAGGGTAGGCCACCTGCCCCAGTCACAGACAGCACATCTGCCCAAGCCTGACCCATGACTGCCTGTGTGAGGGTGGTGGCAGGACATCACAGCACCCTGGATGAGGGGTGGGGGATTACTCAGAGAGGGGAGCCCAGGGTCCCCTTAGGAAAGGAAGGGATGGCACATGAGAGGTGTAGAGCGAGTAGTGGCTGGGCACACAGACAAGTTCCTTGGAGCGGTAGCTGTCGGGCTCCGTTACCCACTTGGCTGCCTGGAATCCCCGCCTCCTAGGGAAGCAGAGAAGATCTAGAGCAATGCCAGGCCATCTTGAGGCTGACAGAAGCTCCTGAGAACTCGCTCCTCTCCTCCCACTCCAAATACTAGGTGCTGTTTTGTACAGCACAGGGCTCTGACTACCACAAGCTCAGCAAGAAGTCAGGAGCTGGTCACCTTACGATGCCAAGACGCTTGGCAAATAACATATAGCAGGGTCAAGTCTTAGGTCACCTGACCGACACCAAAATCTTCCCTGGGCTCCAAAGATATGGCACTGCTGTCACACAGTTGACCCCAAACTGCTAGAACTACCTTAATTAAGCCCATGCCACACAGAAAGGGTCAAGGGCATCTTCTTGCCTTTGAGCTGTCCAGCCCAGGGGCTGCCAGATCTTCTCTCCTGCCTTCTAAACATCTGGAAGCTGTTCCCTTCCTCCCCAGCTGACAGCTGAGTGGGAGGAAGCCCTCCCCCTCCCTTTGCCGAACCATAGATGCCCTCTCAGCTGGAAGCCTGGCTGGACACTAGAGCTCATTCACCAAGGACAACGAGGAAACTAGCACTGCTGCTACCAGATAAGTGCTGTTACCAGATAAGCCTGTGGCCCAGCTCAGGGAATCCCCTAGTGAGCCCTGACTACCACCCTTCACCTAGTCTCCAACTGGAGCAGTCCCTGCCCCCACCCCTACCCCCAGCAAGGAAGTGCCTGATAAGCTGGGAGTCCTGCACGCCTGGAGGACGGGAGAACACCGGATGAGAGTGGGAGGGACTCTGGAGGCCTCCTGTAGCTGCTTAAGGGCTCCTTCAGAGAGCCTGCCTCATCCAGCCCCACTCTCTACATACACAGTGCTGGCACGCCTGCCTCTAAAGCAGCAGCTCTGCCCCTTGCCCGAGATGAGCAGGCCCCCTCTTCAGGGAGGAAATACAGGAAAGACCCCATTTCTGAGCTTGAGAAGGCCTTTCCCTGAAGTTAATAGAATTATTTTAGGGGCTGCATTACCACTTCCCTCAGACACCTGGTATAGGCCAGCAGTCTAGGTTCTCTAAAGCAGGGGTCCCCTACCCCTGGCCCATGAACTGGTACTGGTCCAAGGCCTGTTAGGAACCCTGCCGCACAGCAGGAGGTGGGTGAGCAAAAAAACTTCATCTGTAATTTGCAGCTGCTCCCCAGAGCTAGCATCACTGCATCAGTTCCTCTTCAGATCATTGGGCATTAGATTCTCATAGGAGCACTGGTCCCTAGTGCTAAAAAGGTTAGGGACCATAGCTCTAAAGAAGCACAGTCCATTCCTGTCCCAGCTCAGAACAAGAGACCCCCAGGCCCAGGGGTCAGTTCAAGCACATCAGGGAGCAAGCAGCTGGTCCCATCTCAGTGTCTTTAGTTTTCACAGGAGATGTGAGGTCCTGAGAGGCCACTCCACAGGGTCAAGCCCATGGGCATCTAGAATGAATTAGGCTGCAAGAGGACCGGCATCAAAACAGAGGGGGCATGAACTTAGTCCTTTCTCACTTCTTGGGACTGAGAAAATACACCAAGAAGTGGGAAAAGGAATGAACTCATGCAAGAAGAAATATGAATAGCCAATAAATATGGGAGCCATGCTCACCAGGTCAATTAAAACTACCTAGTCTTACTTATCCCAGATTGGCAAGTCTACACTTTGACCTTGTAACAGTTTTAGAAATTTGTGATAAGGAAAACAAGTAGAACAAGTGTCCAGAAAGGTGTGAACAAGGGCGTCCATTGCTGCACAGCCTATCTGTAGCAAAAAAAAAAAAAAAAAAAAAATATGTAAACAACCTACTTACCATCTATAGGGAACTATACACACTTACACAATGATGGGCTGGTCAAGCATTCAGAATGCAGATCTGCATTTACTGATATGGGAAAATGTCCTGATATTTAAGTTTTAAAAAGTATATATATATACACATACGTGTGTGTGTGTGTGTGTGTGTGTATACACACACACACATATATATGTAATTTTTATAAAAGATTTATACATATGGACCCTACTACCTACCAAGTCTAAGGACTAAAAGTAGCGATTTTCTGGGGAGCAGGACAATAAGCGAAAAAGAGAAAATATCCTGCTGTTCATTTTTTTCCATAAGCGCAGATCTCTAATAGCTGATGCTTATGAAGCGCTCAGCATGTACTAAGTGCTGTTCTAAGTAGTTTTCATGTACTAAGTTAATTTAACCCTCAAAAAACTCTATAAAGTTGATGCTATTACCATTCTACTACTCAGGTAAGAAAAAAGGGGCAAAGAGGAGCTCATGTAACTTTAAGATCATCAGTAAGTGGCTGAGCCAGTTTAAGGGAGAAAAGAGCCACAGCGAAACCCCCATCACCTCAGGCTGAAATGGGAAAGCCTTGTCTGGGAGGACCGTGGGACACAAGGGGATGTGGAGAATCCCTGCTTTTTAGGCCACTATCTTTATGTGCCAGACCCCAGTGTGCCCCTGCCATCCACACCTACTGAGTGTCTCACTCTCTTAAGAGAGAGGATTCTACCAAGAGGATCGAAAGGTCAAACAAGATGACCTTGTGGCAAGACAGAGTGGGACGAACTATCTCCCTCTTCCTACAAGTCTGGTTCTTGTGGCTCAGGCTGAGCTACAGGCAAAGGGCAGGCAGTCGGGATGTGCCTGTTGGGGGTGGAAAAAGAAAGAATTGCTTTTTATCCCCTCTTGTTCCTTAGCTGCCACCTTCTTTCCAAGTTGCCTCCTTGCCCCCAGGCACAGACTCAGTTTTTCTGTTGGTCTTCTAGGTTGAGAATAATCCCCTTAGGAGTGACAATGTCCATTTTATTTAGGCATTTTCAGCCTCTGCTTCTGGGGCAGCATTGTTAGGGTGGCAGGATGGTGGCTCTTGGAAGGAAAAGAGAAAATGCTACTACTTGAAAAATGCTTTCGTGCCTATTAACTGTATTTAATCCTAACAGTATGTTTTACTGTTGAGGGCATGGCTTTCCAAAGAGCTTGAGAAATAGAGACAGAATTAGTTACTATGTGGTCCAATCTCTTGCCTCCCCTAAAACACCATTATTCTTCATCCCCTTCCCTGGAAAGCCAGGGCACCCAGGAACTCAGGCACCATGAGGCCTCCAGTTTCAGAGAGGACCCGGGTAGGGAAACTAGATAACAGTGATATCAAATAATAGCCATGATAACTGGCACTTCTATAGTCCTCCCTCTGTGCAACCCTAAAGTAGGTATGCTTATCACCATTCCACAAAGAAAATGAGACACAGAGAGGTTAAGTAACTTGACCAAGGTCAAACAGGTGTTAAAAGAGAGAGCTAGGATTTGGACCAAGGCAGCTGGACAGGGTGTGGGGAGGGTGGGAGGAAGCTGCAAAGGAAGAGAATAGAAGGCATGCAGCTCTCAGGGGCAGGCAGCAGCACACATTCCCAGCCTGCTGGAGGGCGGGGGTGGGTCCCCCAAGAAGGGCAGAGGCACCTTTCCTTATGAATTGGACAACTGTCCCTGGCTCTCAACTTCTGTCTTGCCACTGTCATGGCCTAGCATCTCGGAACAGATATGACAGAATCTCTCACCTGATCTTTTCTAACCGTCTCATTTTACAGATGAGGACATGGAGGTCCAGAGGTAAAGCCACTTGCCAAAGATCAGGTAGCTAGCTGATGGCAAAGCTGGGTGAGGAGGCCAGCAAGGCTTTGCAGGGCTACTGCAGTTAAACTTCCTGATTGACTGAGAGCACCATGTACCTGCCTGCCTTCCACACTCTGCCAGGGCGGAGATGACGAGGACAGTCTTCTCTCTTCATGCTCTATGCCCACCACAGACCCTGGCTTGGGGTAAATACTCAAACATTTCCCTCCAGGAGAAGATCTTTACCACCTTCCTACCCCCCAGCAGTTTTCCAGCTGTCTGTGGCATGCAGCTGCGGAACAACACCAAGTTCAACCATGCTTCTGCCCTCAGTGCACTCTAAGGCTGCCATCGCCAGGGAGAATGCCCCTGACGGGTGGAAATGGTTTGCTAGGGTAGTAGCCCCATAATCTGAAACTTCCACCCTGGAACTGGGCAACCCAGATGTCACCAAGCCTTTCAGAGGACCTAGGATGGACAAGAACTTAGTCCTCGGTCAGAGCACCTGACTCCTCACACCTCAGCTTCTAGTTCCCGTGAACTCTCCCTTCCTGGCTTCTCATTTACTTTTCCTCCTCATGCCCTTCCACTGCCCTGACCAAGTCCGGGCAGCCTCTGTTCTCTCCCTCTCAACAGCACAGCACGCCCTGGCCAGGTTGCTCTTCTCCACTGATCAGAGGCCAAGGTGAGCTGGCCACTGCTCCTCAGCCCTCCTGTGTTACCTGTCAGTGCCCTGTCCGTAGAGCTGGCACTGTCCTGTCCACACAGCTGGCAGCGTCCTGTCATTGCCTCAGAGGAATGGGCTGGTATGTGACCCTCAAGCACCTGGCATGGCACTCAGTGAGCACAGATCCCTCATGGCCCAGCTCTACCCTCCCTGACTCTCCTGGAAGAACTCGCTCCCTCTTTCCTGCCCCAGCACAGGTTCACAAGGGAGAGCAGCCAGGCTTCATGAAAACAAGAACACGCAAGATGTTTGTTCCAAGAACAGTTCTAGCACCTCTCATGCACCAACATTTAACTCTCACAACAACCCTGAGGCAGATATTAGTCTCCTTTTCCAGATGAGCAAAAAAAATCGAGGCAAGAAATCTTTAAGAGCTTTCTCAGGTTCATAGACAGGAGGAAGCAGGGGCAGGTGGCCTGGCTCCGGAGGCCACTCAGGTGGGGATCCGCATCGTGGTTTTGTGGTCACAGGCAGAAAGCAGTGCAGTGCAATGCAGTGCAGCGGTGTTCGGGGGGCGGTGGAACCACGGCTGGGTCTCTCTCAGGACTCTGCCCTGTGTCCTGGACATGGCCTCACAGTGTGTCCTCTCCATCCCCTCTGCCAGAGCCCAAACTCAAAGGGTTCTGTCAGTAAAAACAGCAGTTCTCTCATAGCTCTGGAGACATGAGTGGCCTGGAGGCCAGGTAGGGATAAAGTCAGAGCAACTTAGAGCTTTCGTTCTTCCCCTTCCTGCTTCTCTCCCCAACGGAGAGCTTACCTGAGCATGTAGGGCAGCGGCAGCAGCAGCAGTGGCAGCTGGGTAGGTGAATGCAGCATGTGAGATGGCCGGGGTCAGCTCTGTAGTGTACAGAGGGTAGGGAGCCCAGGCCTCTGGGGATGTGGGGATCAGAGCAGCCCCCATCAGGTCATCTACAAAGGGAGACAACAGCCCCCATTGTCAGAACACTGGTCTCCCTTTCTGCCATCCCATTCCAAACAGAGAAGGGAACCCAGCACTATGATTGAGGCATAAGCTCCCCACTCACACCAGACTCCCCTCAAGGACCACAAGACCATGGAAAGAAGCCATGTTAACGTGGCCTGGCACATGAGCATCTTGTTTGCTTTGAGAAACTCTCAGATGGGCCTCTACTCATCTCAACCAAGAAAAATCAGAGAAGGCTTCAGGGAAGTTGGGGCAAGGCTGACAGCACAGGAGTTCAGTCTTTCTAAGTTCCAACAAAGGCTGTAGGGGAGGAAGGAAGCGTGGAGCCCGCAGACGTAGGTGGCTGCGAATGCAAGAAGCCTCCTGGAAAAGGGGGAAGGCAGGCAGGACTGATTCCCTCAATGAGAACTTCAGAACCCCACTGGGGGCCTCCAGCTCAGGCCAAGTACAAGGGCAGCATCGACAACTCTGAGTGCCACTCACAGGGGTCCCGTGCGATGAAGTGTGCTCCTAGGGCGGGGTGAGCGCTGGCAGGATTTGGTGTAGCCATTAGCTTGTTCTTGGCCATCTTGGTGTTGGCTTTGGCAAACTCTAGCCTCAGGGTCTGCGGGTTCTCAGGATCAAAGCGAATACCCTACACCGGAAGGAAAGTAAGGGAAGGGAAAAACTTTACTCTGTAGGACCCAGACTATCTAACTACGGTGGGTACAGAAGGGTCCCTGTCTGACTCTCACCCACACAGGCCAAGATAGCACAGGCAAAAACTCTTCTCCAGGGTGGCTGGGAAATAAGGTATGTCTGTGGGCCCTTTTCCTTGGGTGTGGAGCCGGGGAAGGTTAGCAGAAGACAGAACAGTGACACTGGATGTCTGTGGGCCAGAGAAAGACATGTCCTCCATCTACTCACGTTCAATGCATTCTTGGCGGCTTCTGCTCCTGCCCGGCTGTCAAAGATCACAAAACCAACAGGCTAGTAGGAAAAAGAGAAAACACCCTTGCATCTCTACCAACATTCTATCTCCCGGTCCAAAAAAAAGAAAAGAAAGCAACTCTTGCCTTTCTTCCTTATGTTCAGCTGGAACAGAAGATTCTTATACACCAAAAGTCTCCCACCCAGGTACCACATTGCAGAAAATGATGCCAACAGAGCTTTATCCTACTGCAATAAGCATCACTCATTCAGTAGCCTTTTTCTTTTTTGGAATTAAAAGCAAGTTCCAGTGTTTTCTCCAGAAAGAAGGGGACTCCAATATATTCAAGTATAAGGGGCAATAGACTGAAACTTCTCTAACTTCATTTTGCCAAAGTTTAGTCCAGACCCTAAATGGTTTCTGGCATTGGGAGCCAGAGCCCAGCCACCACTACTATGCTCCTCAGCTTTGGACCAGGCTGTGGCTTCTCAAGAACCAAATAGGGAGGACTAGGAGCTGACTGGAAAGAGGGGACCTGTGACGGCAGCTGTTTTATAAGCCCAGGACAGAAACAGGATGACAAGGAACAAGTCTCAGCTGCCAAATGCCTCAAGAGTGAGGAAAAGGCAACAGGCTTAGTTCCAAGCTCAGCAGTTGGTCTGGGCTAGAAGAAAAACCTTGGAGAGAAATTACCTGTCTCGACGTGAGCTTGATCAGAGACCCTTCATACCCCTGCAAAGAGAGGTTATCATTAAAGGGGAAGATTAGAGCCTTTACTGTGCTGTCCCAGCTACCCCCGACATCACCCCATCTTTCCCAGTGCTTGCCTGTATCACTCTCGCATTTTTCTCTCCCTCCTTCCCCCCAGTCGACCCACTATGACCTCTACCACTGCTGGGCACTCTCGCCCTGCGTTCTGTATCACATGCTCTAACACATGGGTGGGCATCACGCGGTAGCAGTCATCATTTCATGCATAAACTCTCATTTGCTCCAATAGCTTGTAATCCAGATGCAGAGACCTTACCTTTTTAAGTTTTCTCATCTGCAAACAGAAAAGGCTACACTGAATCTCAAAGATTACTTATATGGCAAAATCTACTGAGATCTTCTATGTCTTCTCTTTACAGATGAGGAAACAAGAGGCTCGGACAGGCTAAGCAATCAACAGACAGGAAGCAAAGTGTATATTAGCAGAACTAGGAGAGAGAGCCAAGTCTGCAATCACAGTTTCTGATACACTGCCCTACAACCTCCTGCTGCCCAATCCAGATCAGAGATTCATTCATGATGCTTCTCCTCTGTCCTAGGCTCTGCCCATGGGTGGCTGGGCCCAGACTCACCTTGAATGGCCTGAAGAGCAGGTAGAGTTCTCTGGGTTTAATGTCCACAGGGAGGCCACTGACAAACAGTGTCCGGACCTGGGGACAGAGACCACAGTGGTCAGAGGCAGGCTGACAGAAGACAGGGATGATGGCCCTTCCTGAATTCAGGAAGGAACTGCAATCTTTCCAGAGTTTAGGGAGGAACTCTTTTACAGGCTGAAGCAAATGAACACTCAGTTTCCTACCATTTAATTTTTCAAAGCTGTTTCTGTACACTTTCCTTTCTCTAGGTTCATCCTGCAGGTGTAACTCAACAAGCACATGCTGAGCAGCTCTGTGCAAGACTGTTAGCTCTTGAACAGCTGCAAGGAGAGGGAGCCCTGTTTAACAAGTGCACAGATCAAGTCCCCCTTTTCAGATCAAGGATCCCTCTGATATGAGGCAAGCTATGCAGTCTTAACCACCCATCATAATGCACAAATTAAAATGATTAACTTTTCAGCAGATACCATGTACCCCAGATTGAGAGGCTCTGTCTGGTCTAGGGGAGAGGCAAAGAGGTAAATAGAATGTAAGTCCTAGGCTACACTCTGGAGCAATTTCAACAGAGAGCTGACCACTTTCTCATCCATCTCCTACTGCTTCTGACATTATATGTAGGCTCTTCAACAGCATAAAATGTGCTGTATTCTTGCCTCCATGCCCAGCTCCTAGTGTGGTGCAAGTATTAAATGTTTACTGAATAAGGGACCTGGGTAAGAAATCAGAGATGGAACAATGACGCTGGGATTTGAAGAATGAGTAGGATCTTGCTAGCTTCAAGTGAGGCAGAAGATGCTATAAGTTACGAGCCTTGCCCTCAACATGGTTACAAGTTGGTAGTAAAGCCAGGTCTAAATGCCAGATGTCCATCATGTTACTCTGGCTAAACCTAATCACCTGAACTGTATGTGAGGTCCACAAGAGGGGTGGAAGACGTACTTCCTAATTCACTACCACTAATTAAATGCTGCTGGCATCCAATGCTTAACTAGCAAGCCCAGATCAGCCAATACTCATATTGAGGGAGGGAAGACTTTCCATAGTTTAGATCCATTAAAAATCCATTTTGCAACTGTGGCTTCCTTAGTGAAAAACCCAAATGAGTGGAGGAGATTCCCACCACAGTTGCCTCTTCCTCTGAGCTGCAACTCATACCACTATGCTAAGCAGAGGTCTTCTCAATTCATCACTGCTGATTTAAGAAAAAGTTCTCATGCCTCCATCTACCCCACCATGTGGCCATTCTTGAAAGCATTCAGATACTCTAGAGTTGGCTACATCCCCTTCTCCAAGGGCACCAAAGAACTCCCTCTGTGCTCTAGTGATGGCCTGTTGAATCTAAGCAACAGGTTTTTTTAGAGACACTGGCTTGAATAAAGAACCTGGAGCAGCCAAGCATAGTTACACCCAACACTCACTCACACACTCACATACCTAACAACAGAACCAGCAATGGCAAAGGAAACCAGCATTGATAGCTGCTGGTAACTGCGTCCCCACCCCCAGTTCTATAAGAATAACTCCCAGCCTGTGGCTGATAAAAAACGGGTAAGGACAAGCTTCTTCCCTCATGTGTGTTTTTACCAAGAAGGATACCCTTGCCATTTAGGACATATCTTCCCACTTTAGCCATGCCTTCTCTAACCAGACATGCCTCTGCTCCCAGGCCTGAGGGGAAGGTTCTGTATACGTCACATCCCTGGCAGCTCTGCATTCCTATATACACAGCTTCTGCTCCCAGCCTGATACAAACTGGACAGCAAGGCTCCAGGGCAGGCTTAACGGAGCTCATGGATGCCAATGGGCCATCAACCTCTACACCCTCTGCCCTTCGATGGAAAGGTCTCTAATTTCCATGTAAACTCACAATGGAAGTGACTCACTCAGGTCACACAGCTTTTCTTTAAAGGCAGCAGATCTGGGACTCAAAGCCCATGTTTTCTGACAAGTCATCGGGTCTGGTAGAAACAATACTTGCTTCTGGGTGCTGGGACTTGGGCACCCAGCCCACCCAAGCCAGCCAGGGCCCTGCTGGGTAGACCTGGATCATTACTTCCTCCCTGGGATGGCGGGACGTGGTTTGGGGTCAAAGACGCAGAGCTCGAGCTGCCCCACAGAAAGCTCTGCCTCAGTTCTCCCCAGGGACCACCCATTTTACCCGGGCTAATTTTAAACCCTTCCCCAAATGGCTTTCTGGCCAGATCTCCCCAGAGACCCCCTTAAATGGCAAGTTCTCAGCACAAAGTTTCCTGCTTGGTTTGGGGAGGGGAGTATAGGAGATCTTTCCCTCATTCCCAGCTCAGATCCTTGTTTCCAGCCTTTTCCTCTGGTTTCCATCTTTTGGGATCTGAAGTATTCAAAAGGCTACAATGTTGCTCCCATCCTGTCCCTGGCCACTTCTCAGGAAATAAGCTTAGGCCAAGGCAGTTATGGATTAGGTGATAGGTCCCTGTCTGCCAAGTCATAGACCCTTTGTTGAAAGCAAAGGAAGCCTGACCATCACTAGTCCCCCTGGGTTTTACTTGTTAATGGCAGATGACGGGCACCCTGCATATCCCCTTGTGCAGAGAGAAACTGAGGCCTCAGCTTAAGCTAAGATCCAGTTATCTGTTCTACCAGCAATGCATCTGGCTGTCAGGACAGAGGGAGTGGCACTTGGGTGGCTTTGTTAACTTCATGAGTGGTTAAAGTGTTGCCATATATCCATTCAGTAGCCAGTCCCCTTCCCTAGGCTCTTGTTTAGGATGACAGCAAAGCTGGACTGATGGGGGCAGAACAAGAAGAAACTGGCAAACCAGGGTGGAGGGAAGCATGAACTCAACAGGCTGGTCAGTTATGCTTTAAGAGAACTAAATATCCTCTTGCTGCCCATGCTGCCCCTTAGCCAGCCCCTTTCTCATTCTTTAACTGAAGGGGACCCATCCTTCAGGCCCTCTATTACCTCTCTCCTTCCTCTAAAGTCCTAGAGGAGCCCTTGGGACTCCCTGCCTTACGTTGTTTCCACCTGCCTAAGCTTACCCCTCACCTGGACTCTTATAAAACCCCAGAGACAGGAGCCAAATCTCACAACTTTCCTACCCCTCAAGGTGCCTTAACACTTGGATCTCTACCATCTCGACACACCTCAGTCCCTCCAGAGAAACTCCCAGCCAGAGACAGATGTGGCCCAGCGCAGCAGTGATGCCATAAATGGGAAAGACGACGCTGCAGTTTGCACTCTAGCTTTAGGCTTGGCTTGGGGAAGATGCTTCATCTCTCCAAATCTCACTTTCTTTATCTGTACAACATGAATACCATCTACCTTCAGGATGAAGAGTTCACCTAACTCTCTGCCCAGCACATAGGAGGCTCAGCAAAGTATGTGTTCACTGAGGACTCCTGTAATCAGTGTTTATCTGCATGAAAACGTCACCTATCAGGTCCTATGAGCCATATTATTTATAAATGCCCAGTGAGGCTTGGTCTGGTCCAGGTCAAAAACTAGAAACATGGGTGAGACGACCTCAGGTGGTCACTGGGTTCTTTAGTTTTCCTTTGTCCCGGGGAGTAATGTCCAAAGTGGAAGGTACCATGGAGATCAGCTAGTTTAACATTCTCATTTTACAGATGAGAAAGAAGATGACAAAGCAAGCTGATGGCACAGTCAAGATCCTTTAAGGATGGCAGGGACAGTTACTTCGCCAAAGCCTGGCCAACTATTCCTGTGTCGCGGGCCAGCATTAGAGACAACTCTTCTCATGCCACTTACTGGTGCCACCTTCTAGCAATAGGGCTCAATATTTATTGAAGAGATGAATTCAGACAAGGATTCAGACACCAACAGCTAGTTGATGCCAAGATGAAAAGATCAACCAAAGAACCCATGTCCTGCCTATTCCACAAATTTATTATAAGAACTCAACACAAAAATGTTTTCAGTATTTAAAGAGGACATAAGGGGTGGTTCCCACAATCCTAGGCTGCTAGAAGTCACTAAACTTGTTTACCTGGCCCTTCTCCTTCCATACACTCACCCTTTTTCCCAGAAGTATCCAGACAACCCAAGGGATTATCTCCTTCCTGTCCTGAAACATGGAAAGCAACCACAATCCTTTTTTATTATTTTTTAATATTTTAGGCGAGGCAACCCTTGGTTGACTTCACAGGTTACAAAGACCTTGTCAGCTTATAATCCTTTATTTTTCTATTTTTTACGTCTATAGCACCTGGTCTTCCTAGGTGGTCTCTCATCCAAGTACTAACCAGGCCGGACTCTGCTTAGCTTCCAAGATAAGACGGGATTGGGCTTGTTCAGGGTGGCATGGCCGTAGACCACAATTCTTTTCAAATGGTTATCTTTAGGGCAAGTATAAGCAGATGATGCTAGACCATGCCTTGTCCTTAGCAGTTGAAAGACACGTTTGGAAAGGGGTAGAGTGAGTACTGGGGGAGAAATGGGAATCCTTAGGAATCAGTGAAAGAAGAAACATGTCAAGGAACAGCTCTTCAGATGGAACACACTGAAAGCATCAACACAGAAAGGAACTTGGCCAGTGAGGTGTCCTCATACAAGACATTGCAGGTATGGCTGTGTGGCCTTCATGGCAGTCAGAAGCAGACTCAGCCTTGCTGGAAATCTTAGCCAGAACCAGGCCTGCCTAGGAGAACCAACAGGCCTTTTGGCCAACTGGGTCCCCTGTCCAAGAAGGCTTTGTGGGCTCCTGAGGCATCTTTTCCCTTACACAAGTCCTGCTGCCCATCTCTCCTCTGAATTTGCTGGGAGAGAGGGGTAGGGGGAGGTCCAGCTCCTTCTGCTAAGTCCACATGCTATCACTGGTCAGCAGACTTCCTGAAGTTGTCTAAGTCTTTGCTGTGTGTTCCTGGACTCTTTCCCTCCAGCTGGTAGTGGGCCTAGAATGCCTGAGGGCTCCCAACCACCTCTGACTGCTCTATACCTCCTCTACCAAGGAGTCCCCCAATCTCACCCATAGTGCTCTAGGGGAGGCACAAGAAGAGGTGGTTCCCTACCCTCAGCCTTATTCTTGAGGTCCCTGGAAAAGGATCCTCTCAACCACAGTTTCTAATCCCAGCATGACTGAGGACCCAGGCTCCTGGGACTGCCTAGCCCTTTCCTTCAGGATGGGAAGGGGAAAACTACAGGCCATCATCCAGGTTTTTCTTCTTGCACTGCAGTCCTCCCCAACCCAGAGGTAAGAACTCACTTTTTATAAAGAAAAAAGAAGTAGGAAGAAGGGGCTCTGACAAACTAATTCAAATCTACATGTCAGTGATGTTCTTCCATCAGATAAACTGAAATCTGTTTAAAGATCTTCAGAAAAAATGAAATCAAACAAAAGCCTTCAGGAGCAAGGTGACAGTGACACCTAAGGCATCAGCCTCATAGCATAAATTCACTCTTCTGTGGAAAAGGCTTCCAAGCAGGATGCTGATAAACCTTTTCTATCCGCCCAAGGGGGTACCTCTCTTGGTTCCAAGCACTCTCAGAGTAGACCTGACCCCAAGCCAGGCCAGCTCCCTTAGCAGCAGATGCTCAGAGGTCTCCTCTCTCCCCAAAGCACACACAGGGCCCAGCTCAAGGTGGCCCTGTAGTAATTAAGAGAATGAGACTGGCAGGGGAGCAGGAGGGGTGGGTTTTCTACACAGAGAGAAACAGCCTAGCAAGGCTCTGTGTGGAACAGGACTGGGGCACAGGGTCAGTGGGGGCTACAAGGCTCCCCCCAGTAAAGGGGACCCCACACTCTGCTGGAGGCCAGGCTGGGATCTGGCCACTCTGCCCTCACCAGGTGTGTGTCCTCCTCTGCAAGGGGAGGGACAGGCCTGATGCTGAGGGCACTGCAGCTCCAATTCGTCCCAACCTTTTGATGCAAAAGACCTTATTTGCACTGGGCATTAAACACTCAACTTTTGAGTTATGGGCAGCAGCAGGGTATTGTGGTTGAAGACGACAGGATCCATAAGTACCAGCTCTTATCAGAAACGGATAGGGTAAACACTGCTTTCAAACACAGTGGTATGTCCATGGATATTAAACCCTCTTACCCCTTAACTCTGAAGGACAGCCTTTTTCAGCCCCTCAGCCTGGTAATGTCTAAGAGAGCAGCCTGGAATTCAAGGTTCCCCTGATTGGAGGATGGACTTTTCTTCACAAAGGATGCTAAGGCAGAAAAAACATTAAGGCCACTCCCCACCATTCCCTCCACTCACTCCCAAATAAATCCTTAGGGGTCCACCAGGAGCACTCCCCTAGAAGACAGATTCCTGCCCTCTAGGCAAATCCCTGCCTCACAGGGCTGGGACCCAGGGGAAGATACCCTGCAGAAACTTGACTCCAGGCAAGAGAAACATCCTACAAAAGAGATAAAGACGATATATGAACACTGATTCTTTGTAGCAATCCCTTAGCCTCTCTGAAAGTTAGAATTCAGTTTGGAAAGGAAAAAACCAGTTCAACTTTCCACTCCATCAAAATGTTCAAGCAATGCGCTTGCTTCAAATCCCCGCCTAGTGGCTGCTTAGTGTGAGCTCTCCTGGTGTCATCTGGATGGAAAACACCACTTGGAGAAGGGGGGTGGGGGGGTTCCAAAAAGGGAAAAACAAGCCTCTCACAAGCCCCTCCCACATCCTTCCCCAGCTCCCAGCCCTGAGCAGCAATTGAAATGCGGAATATTTGAGCTGGAAGAAATCTTATTTTTAGATGAGGAAACCAAGGCCCCAGGTTCCAGGGAGTTGCCTGTGGTCACTGAGCATGCCAGAAAAAGCCCCAGTGCCCCCAGGTGCTCATGAGTCAAAGGTCTTTTGCAGACTATGATTTCACACCACTAACCTACTCAGACCCCAGTGAGGTCAGCCTTAGACAGTGAGGAACCCATTGGTGGACTTCAGCTTCTGAGCTAAGAGAAACAGTCCCTCACAGAAAGTCGATTGCGGGGTGGAGGTCCCCATGGTTGATCCCACGGTTAGTACGAAACAGAGTTAGTTATAGGGAGATCAAAGGAAAGACTGCCAACTCCCAGCAACTGAGTGTAGCCTCGTGCCCCACTGACTGAGGGTGTGGGGAGCCAGCCTAGAGCACGGCCCCTCACACACCTTGAACAGGCAAGCTGGGCACATGTAGCCCCAGGAAGCCTGAGCCCAAGCCACAACCCCCACCAGCGAGACCATGGGGGTTTGAGATGCAGCCTGCATTATATACAGCTTATGCCTTTTTGAACTTGTACCAGCAGCCATCATCATACCCAGCTCTGCTCTGACTTCTCCAAGGGAAAGAGATCCCATTAAGAACCAAGACAGGAGACTCAGGCTCAGCTTCCTGTTCAGCCAACACCTGCTGCCCAGACATGGACACAAATGAAAAAGAGCCTCAAACCAATTATAAGAGAACTTAGCTTGAAGTCCCAGCTCTGCCACCAGCCAGGCAGATAGCTTCATGGCTTTCCTTCACTGCCTCAGCAATAAAGGAGGGGTAGACTTAGGGTCCTTCACACTCCACCTTTTAAGATACCAGGGAAGCAGGAGAAGATGTCCTCAATCTGCTCAGAGTTCAAACACTTTCCCTCTGCCCACGAGAAGACAAAGTCATGAAGAAGAAGATAGAGAATGAGAGTGTGGGACAGCAGAAGTCAGAAGCCAGGCCCTGAGCCAAGCTGGGCCTGAGGATTTGAGGAGGGTCTCTGCTGGGACAATATTGGGGTTGCCAAACAAAAAGCTCAGAGCAGTCTCACCCTCTCTCTTCCTGGCCAGGGTTTTTCCTTTTATGTATGTATGCAGGGGGTGAAATGGGCGCTGGGTTCTGCCTGGGTCTTAGGCTTAGCACTAGCAGATCACTCTGACCCCTCCCAGGGGAAAAAGTCCCTCTGACTGAGCCACTTGACGAGAGGTGGATGGAATGTGGCAACATGGCCCACAGACGCCGGACTTATAAGGGCTGAACAAGGGCACAGGGAAAACGAGCAAGCGGATACAGCCAGGCAGTGGATGCGAACCTAGACGCACAGGCTCCCAGAACCCCGGGATTCCCTTGCTTCCTCCAAGGAGCTCAAGGCTACTCAGCCCCCAGGCCAGGGCTCCACTCAGCTTCCCTCCAAGAAGCCCCCACCCAGGACACCAACAAGGACATCAGTCTGACCCAGTGTGAGTCTCAGGCTTAGGGTCCGTTCCAGCGTTTTGTATGCCCCTGCTAATTCCAGCTGCAAATCATATATCAGGGCTTGGTTCTCAGGCCCCATGTGGGCAGCATTTTGTGGTCTCCAGTTCTTTCATAGTTACTATCGGCAAGTGAACCTGGAAGTCCTGTGATGTGATAGGATGAGGAGTACTAGCCCATTTCACAGATGAGAAAACCAGCTCAGGGATTAGGTGCCTGGCCAGCCAATGGCAGAGCTGTGGGTCAAGTCCAAGTTGCCTGGGAAGTTGGGACTTTTCCCCTATAGCCTGTAACGTGTCCAAGAGTTTTGACAGTGTGTGTGTGTAGGGGGTGGGGAACCAAGCTGGGGTGATAAAAAGTTCTCTAAAGGTGATATTATTCCAGTGAACAAACCACACTGGGAACACACAGCGCTGAGCCCAACACTCTTGCCTACCACCTGACTAAGGCAGATGATGCCTGACAAGAGATGTTTCTGCACGTAACACTCCTGTTGGGAGAGGGTTTCTGCTCAGAGAAGGAAGCTGTTTCCAGGACACTGCATTCTGGTCTGAACTTCCCTGTCACAAATACATTAGGATCCCTCCATCACAAGCTGTGCCTGGGTATGGCCACAACTATACACCAAGAACACGGACCAGTCTGGGCAGAAGTTCTTCACAGTCCTCACAGTGACAAAGGCTTTCAAAAATGGTCTCACATCCTATTCCAGCAACCTCTCTTGCACCGTGCCCCTTTCCCTGAGTGAAAGCTCAAGACCCGTTTGGAGAAGGGGAGGTTGGCCCTTCCCAAGGAACTAGGTACTGCAGACATTTATCCTATGCCTGGTCTAGGTCAGGCCTTGCCCTTTCTGCCTGAGAGTCCAAGTCTTGCTCAGAACTATACAGATGGCCTTGATGACTTGTGACAGCCAAGAGCTTCTGCTCAGTCATCCATAAATGACTACAGGCCATGGCAGATGAGTCTAGGCAGACAATCCCACTACACCCACCCCCTGCTATACTCCAGAGGCCCCCAGAACAGATGGAGTCACCAGTGGACCCTTTAGGAAAGTAGGCCCCAATGATACTCCCACCTGTCTACCCTTGCACACCTCAGAGGCAACCGTATTCTTTCTATCTAAGGATGGAAGAGGAAGCAGCAGAAAGCAAGGAGACTGTGCTGGTCCCTGGGCTGGCAGCAGACAGGGTTCTGGCATACGAAGCTTCGTGGGTTGCCTGCAGTTCCTGCCTCACAGCAGCATGTTTTCTGAAGTACAGTGATGGGCTCTACTCTACCATCTCACAGCACTGCTAGAGGTGTGAGGACCCTTCTGAGGCAGCCACAGTCAGGGGATGGCAGAGGAATTCTAGCACTCTCACTCAGCTCTGGATAGCCAGAAGTGGCTGGCCTTGGACCAAGCACTCAGCCTTCAGGGCAGGTGGGATAGACTCAGGATGATCTGGAGGCCCAGGAGGATAAATGGATGGAAAGCATGAGAGCAAACCTTCAGTATCCTGCAAGTTCATGTCTTGCCTTTCTTTCCTAGCAGAAGTCACCAGACCCCTGCTGGAAATGGGGATGAGAAGAATGTCCAAATGTTGAATGAGATTGACCGATTGATTTAGGCGAGGCATCCCTTGGCTGACCTCACAGATTGCAAAAACCTTGTCATCTTACAATCTCTTATTTTTAAATTTTTTTACGCCTACAGCACTTGGTCTTCCTAGGTGGTCTCCCATCCAAGTACTAACCAGGGCTGATGCTGCTTAGCTTCTGAGGTCAGATGAGATTGGGCTTGTTTAGGGTAGCATGGCATAGACTTGAATGAGATTTAGAAACTGGTTCTTACTGGGGCAAACTACCCAGACTGTCCATGTACAAGGAAGGAAGAGATAATGAGACTCAAGAAAATGGTCTCCCAAAATGACAGGCAGCCATTTTAGAGTAAGCATTAATTTCTTTAGTTAAGATGCCCAAAACAACAGGGTACTAATGGGTGTGTAAAGGCAGTCCGCCCTGATACAGGCAACAAGGGGCATATTGTCCGTAGGGAACTGAAAAATAATAAAAACTGACTTGGTCTGGTTTTTATTATCACAAGATGACAATTCTAAACAATGTCTGTGATAAAACGCTTCTCCTGCAGGGGCTGACAGCTCCCCTCATCTAGTCCTGGGATGCTACCAACACAGAGAGAACTAGCCTAGGGCCAATCTCTGGGCCTCTATCGGGACCCTGGCATCACTCAAATCTCAGGCCTCAAAAACTTTAGTTGCAGGACCTTTTTCTCTCCCTGCCCCTAAGTCTCACCAAAAATCCTAATCTAAAACAGAATAGCAGGTAGAGTGGGGCAAAGAGCAAACTCTGGGTTCAAATCCCAATTTACCCACTCATTAGCTGCATATTTAACCTCTGTGTCAGTTCCTCATTTATGAAACAGTGATGATTCTGTTAAGTACTTCATAGTGCTGCTGTGAAAGTTAAAGGGGTTCAAACGATAAAGTGCTCAGAACAATGCCTGTTACAACTTCTATATATGGATTTACTATTATTAGGACAGCCCCTCCCATAGGTTATTTGAGCAGTGGGAACACCTCCACAACAACATCCAGGAAGAAGATGAGCCTGACCTACCAGAATCTGCCTGGATCCACCTGCTTGGGTCCTGTTTCCAGGTAAAAGCCCAGAAACATAGATGTCTCCCTTCCCTTACACACACACACACACACACACACACACACACACACACACACACACACACACACACAAAGCCTGCAGACAGCACCAAGAAATCCTAGATTCTGTCAAAGGCTTTGAAAAGCAGAGAAAAAAAAGGGGAGATGCTTAAGTCACAGGCTGGACCCCAGAATTCCTTCACACTCATCTAGAGTGCTAACCCTAGCCCGTCCAGGGTCTAAGAACCTGGCTGGTTCCTCAGAGACCCCTAGAGGACACATGATGTATCCAGGGGTACCAGGCCTGCAAGGAGTCACCCTGGCTCAGTTATAGTGAATGCAATGGACAAGCAAAGATGGGGGTGGGAGGGCAGCATGGGACTAAGATCCTCATTTTAAGCTGTCACCACCTTAGTGCCATTAATCCCTGCCCTTCTGTAGTTTACCATTAAGATGACATAAAAACTTCTTTAACTCTTAGAAATTCAAATACCAGGACCTCAAGATTCCAAATACCACCCTCCCCTCAGGGGATCTCAAATGAATAATTACTATAACTTAGTATTACCCTGTATTATAAAAGTAAAGTCTCCATTTTCAAAATAGAGTGTTACAAAGCACACTACCCCGCCCAGCCAGAAACACTGTAACTATCTAGCCTTCTCCCAAGAATCACTTAGACAGGACATGCTTGTATCTGGTGTTGAGCAGCATGGGAAGTAAGCCTGCCCTGAGCAAGGTTCATGTGCTGTATGTATTACTTAACCTTCCGAAGCTTGGCCACCAGCCATGACCCACCTGGGGTAGAGTTATCCTCTAGATTGAAACGGACACTTAGTTCTTTTCCTGCAGACCCTCCCCTAGACTCCTCATCACCCTCCTTAGCTTTCAAAGGTATCAAAGCTTCTAACACAGCTCTTTCTGGAGTGGCAAAAAAAAGCCAAGTTCCCCCCAGCTTTCACATCTCAGGCTCTTCATAATGTGGCCCCCAATAATGCTGCAACATAGAAAACTCCTGGCAGTCATCCAAATAAGCCATGTGGTTCCACTATCGACTCCCACTTTTATATACACTATTCCTTCTTCTTGGAATGCCTTTCCCAAACTCCCACAGGTCTAACAACTTCCTATTCAGCCACATCTAAGGCAGGGCTGACCTCTAACTTCTCAGTGGCACCACTGTTATCACTTTGCTGATATCCTCTTATTTTATCTACTATTGCTTTTGACATACCATCATTTCCTGGCAAGTCCTTCTCACCTCCCAGTCTTGTGATATTTCACCTGTATCTCTGACCCTAGTCTAGAAAAGGAACCTAATGCCTATGATATGGATGAAGCCCCTAGTGGTAGGGTGGGCAAGCAAGAGTCAAGGTTATACAGAGCAATTGTCAAGAGTCAAGGCTATACAAGGAAGAATAGCCCCACTGAAACCCCTCCTGGAACCTTGAAAATACACCTTTCTCCGATGACCTAACACCTTTAGGAAGTGAGGTCTATGACAGACAAGTAGGATTCCTTGGTTTTCTAGAGTTGCTTTAGTTAATCTCCAGTAGTCAACTGGGAAGAGCCAGCCTAGATCAGCCTACTACTCCTGCAAATGCAGATTTCCCCAAGGTTGGTGGCTCCTAGGGGTTGCAGACCACCTAGGGGGCATTTAAGCTAAAGGGAAGAAGCCCAGTTCCAGCTCAAACCACCAATCCAAGATGGAACTCCGGCAAGAGAGCTCTTGGCTCACCGTCCAGAAGGGTAGTGGAGAAGGGACAACCTTTGCATTTACTTGACCGGACCAGACACTGGGCTTCAGGAGATCCCCAGAGCCCTCAGTTTTAGACCCGTAAACATGAACCCAGGCCCCTTCACCAGCACCAGTTGCATTGACCCCTGAATCACTATGGTGCTGTGGCCACCTCCATCTCTGAGGAGTATCAAGGATCCCACTTCTTGAGAATTCTGCCCTTTCTCTCAGAAAAGGCACTTCAACAAAAGTCTGAAATGTCTTCTCCAAGACTTTTTAGCCAGGCCACATGGTTCACTCTTCCCACTTCAAAGCAGTGGGTCTGGGGGTTAGCCCAGCCTCTTGGGTGGTGTGAAGTCCCTGCTTGAGTCAACCCTCTAGCCAAAGTGGCATTCTGGGTCCTTGTCCAGTTTCACAGGCGAAAGCTTCCCTCCCCCAATTTTCAGACCACAGGAGGACAAGCAGAGATTCCACATACACCGGCAACCCTGTCACTCTCCCCTAATTCTCGGGGGAGATTCTGAACAACCAAGTAGAATCAGGATGGGGTTAAGGTCCCCAAAGCCAAGGACCTGTAGGCATGAAGGTTCAAGGAGGGCAAGACCTTCAGGAGCCAAAGCAACTCCACCACTCTAGAGCCCATACCACACTAGTGGACAGATGTCAGGCCCTCCTTGCAACCCTTCAGAGTAAAGA
Source organism: Macroglossus sobrinus (assembly GCA_004027375.1). Taxonomy (NCBI): domain Eukaryota; kingdom Metazoa; phylum Chordata; class Mammalia; order Chiroptera; family Pteropodidae; genus Macroglossus; species Macroglossus sobrinus. The sequence goes on along the minus strand of PVKZ01002879.1, from coordinate 121,159 downwards.
GTTGTATATTCCCCACTACCTCCCCCAGACAATAGCGGGATCTAGACCTAGATTCTCAAGATGTCATGCCATTGGTGGACTGGGGCTGGCAGCAGGCCTCTGAATTGCTAAGAGTGGGAGCTGGCAGTGTGACCCTCCCACCATCCCTCCCACAGTGAGAGCCCAGCCCAGCAGTGGGCCTTGGCCGCCATTCTGCACCAAACCTATAGCACGGCCTGCCAGAGGCACTCCACTAGAATGGAGGGAGGTAGCAAAACCAGCCCTCACCAGGGGCTCTGCGGTTTCTCCCCCAGACCAAGGGGAAGGGAACTCAGGGTGGATAACCAGTACTTGGTTTCCTGGGCAAGAGGATGCTAGGGTGGGGCAGGAAAGGTCTCTTAGGCCTGGAGTGACACAGCAGAGGCCAGAGGCCCTTAGAGGGAGCCTTGAACCCTCTCTCCTTTCCATACCAGTTTTTGTCTCTGCCAGCCCAGCTCCTGGTCTCTAGTCACTGATAGCTAGCTATATCCACCACTTCACCTCACACATACTCCCCGACTTAGCCATCCTATTAACCACCCAGCTGCTGGTGATTTCATGAAGCCGCCTCATACTCCCACCTCTCAGCATATGCCCAGTGGACAAGATAATGTCGCCGCTCCTTGCAGAATCCCATCTAGGCCAGCTTTGAGGTCCTGGCTTGACCGTCAGGACAAAATCGAAGAGAGGAAAACCGGGAAGTGTCGTTAGGCATCTTCTTCCTAATTCTAATTAACTGCCGCTGACCTCTTTGCCAAAGCCCAGATTCTGGGGTTGTGAGGGGAGCCTGTCCACCCCCCATAACTACAGTTCTAGTGAACCAAGGATGCCGGGAGGCTGGCCCGGGCCTCCAAGGTCACGGGGAGGGGTCAGGGTGGAAAGGGCAAGAGACCAAGGGTGCCGCCCGCCCGCCCGCCGTGCTAATCCCGCTCAGTTCCTTCCAGCAGACGCGGGAGTCCCGGCCATGCGGGAGGAGCGCCTGGGAAGAGGGCAGCGAGCCGGCCCGAGAGTCAAGAAGGAGGGACGCGAGGGCAGCAGACGTGAGGCGGCCACGGCGCCTCTCGCCCACCGCGGGACGCACGGACGGCTGCCGGCGCGCGGCCCGCCCCGAGCCCGGGAGGGCGGGGAGACAATGCCCGCCCGCCGGGGCAGTCCAGGCCGCGCGCCCTCGCCCGCCGGACACGGGCTACTCCTCACCGGCCGAAGGGCAGCGGCGGGAAGGCGCCGGGAGCGATGGCCAGACTGGCCCCGCGCGCCCTGTCCCCCGCCCACCTCCGCGTGCACTTCACCCGACAAGTCCCGGGGCCGCAGACCCACCTCCTCCTCCAGGGTGCAGCCGGAGCCCGAGCCCGTGCCGGTGCTGGTGCTGTGCTCGTCGTCCGGCTTCAGGTTGCTCATGGTGCGGGGGGTGCGGTGGGGGCGGCGAGGGGCAGGGAACGCGGAGGGCGAGCGCGGCGCCGGGCCCCGGCGAGGAGGTGGGAAGGGGCGCGGTGAGCGGTGCGCTCCGGGGGTGCGGGGCGGGGTGGCGGTGGGGGGCGCGCGGGGCGGTGAGAGGGGCGGCCGCCGCGTCGGGCTGGGGTCACATCAAGTTTGGCGGGTGCGGGAGGCGGGGAGGGGGTGCGGCGGGGGAGGCACTAGGAACCGGAGCCGAGCCGGAGCGGCCGCCGCCTCCGCCTTTTCACTGCGACCGCCGAGTGTGCCCGCGGCGGCGGCGGCGGCGGCGGGGGGCGGGCGCCGGGGGAGGGGGCGGGCGCCGGGCGGTGGCGGGGGGCGGGGGCCGGAACCGGCCTCAGCTGGGGCCCGGCCAGCCCCCCGCCCTCTTCACAGTCTCCGGGGGAACGCGCAGCCAATCCCCGCCGCCCACTGCGGGCTCGCCCCGGCCCCGGCCGCGGCGCGCCAGCCCCCGGCGAGGCTTTTCCCCTTCTCTCCCTCGTCTCTCTCCCTCTCTCCTCTTTCCCCTTTCCCTTTCTCCACTACAAGTTTTTAAACTTTGATGAACTCGCCCAGAGAACTTTCTTAAAGGGGCCGCGCGCACCGCGCTGTCCCAGCCCGCGGGAAGTGGAGCTGGGTGCCCGGCACCCCGCGCCCCCACGTCCCTCGGCATCCCTGCCCGGCGACCCCACACGAGAGGCTCCTGGGTCATCGGCTTTGGGAAGTAGAGTCCCCGTGTACTCGGACCCGGAGCATTCATTTCACTCCCAGTTCCAGCCTTCCAGACCAGGTCCGCGCTCTCCTGCCTCCTCTGAGCAGAGGCTGTTGGGGTGCGGGGGGTAGGTGTGGACACCTGGGCTTTGGTCCCGGCTGGACGCCGTTTTGCTGCGTGACCTTGAGGAAATCACTTCCCCTCTCTGGCCTCAGGCTTCCAGCTCCAGAGGGTGGGACTTAGATCTCAAGCTCCCTTCCCGCTCCCAGTCACTGAATAGGATTCAGGGCTACGATACAAGTCTTGGGGACACAAACGGTTATTAGCCCTAGGAGAGGGTACCTCAAATGACCGAGAAGATTTCATTCGCCCTCTCCTCCTCCCTCCCAACCCCCCAGTTTTTCGATCCCACTACCCTTGGCTTAAATACCGCCCCCCGCCCCCGCACACACCTTTTCCTCTCCATTCAGAGCCCGAAGGCAGGGGGAGGGGAGACTAGCCTCGAGGCTCCGGAGGGGCGTAGTGACTCCCCTCTGAGGGTCTCAAGGGCGCGGCCCTCGGGTCGATTTCCTTCTGACTTTTGAAAGCCCGTTCCTGCCTCGGATTGCGCTTGAAGCTCAGCAGCCACGAGCCCAGCGGAGCTGCCCCAAGATGGGTCACCTCCCCTGCGCTCCTGCCTTCGAACCTGAGCTGCAGTCATCCCGCCAGATGCGCGGTCCAGACTAGAGCAGACCCGCGGGACTCTGAGCAGCATCAGGCGTCTTCGGATGTGATCTGCATGCCCGTACGTAGTTTCTGTTCTGACTTTCCCCCCCAAACCAGGTCATCACACCTGGATTTTAAGGTTGGAAGCCACGTGCAGAATCGGTGTAGTGGGAAAAGCTGCAATCAAACCAGTTAGGATCCCAGGCCTAGGAGGAATGATTCGACTCTTCAGAGCCTCAGTGTCACGACCTGCTAAATAGGGCTAGCACTACCATACAGTAGTACAGAGTGTGGAAGTATACAACATTCCAGATTTAATCTCCCCAACAAATTATAATCTCGTCCTTATCCTGTCATTTCACAGATGAGTAAATTAAGGCCTAGATATAGGCAGTCTCTCTCAAGGACATATTCTTTCATTCAGCAAATGATTGTTGAACACCTGCTGTGTGCTGTTGGCAAGGCCAGAAGCGCCCTGGTTTCCCAGAACCCCCATTGCCAGTACTTGGTTCAGGCCCCAATATGAGGGAAATTGCCTCCTTTAGGAATCACTGACATTCCATCAGAGGTGCTTCGCTTTACCCAAAGCTTATGGGTTCTTCAGGCTCTGGCACCTCTAGATATCCCAACCATCCTTTACAGGCTTCCTTCTGGCATTATCTCTCCCGCTCCCTTCTCTAGATCTTCCCACCAGACATATCACAAACTTTGGCCCAGCACTATTCTTCCTCTTCTTCCTTTCCCTCTCTTTTTTCTTGCCCTTTTTTCCCTGACTTATCAATCCATATCCTCCCTTCCTTCAAATTTCTGCTTCAGCCCAATTTTTTCCAAGAAGAGCCGGGCCAGTTTCCTAAAAAACTGAAGTATCCTCTAGAAGTCAGAATTTTTCAAAAAGTAAAGGAGTCTCATCTTGCCCTTAAGGTCTCCACTTTATAGAGGAGGAAGTTTAGGCCTTAAAAGGTGACAAATGATACAGGGTCTACAATTGATCCCCATCACTGTATTTTTCCATGACATGAAGCTGATTATCTTTAACTAACATTTATTACTTTTTTGATAATAGTAGCAATCCATATACATAGTTGAACAGTTGTAAGCTATAAGATAGTTTAGAAAACAATCTGCTATCTAGAGAGTAAGATTAATATTTCTTTCTAGTCTTTTTGTGCATATTTTAAAAAACAAAATTGTCTTTGCTGAACATACAATTTCAATACTTCTTTTTTCTTGAATTTGTCATGACCATTTCTTAGTAAATTCTTCAGATATAATTTTTTAATGATTGTTTATCCCTCATTAGATGCACCATAATTTAACTTATCTCTTGTTGTTAGACATTTGCATTATTTCTAGTTTTATTCTTTTTTGCCTTCATAAGAAACACCTATACACATATTCTTAGTGCCTCAGAAAGTTTCCTATCTATGTGTGTGACCGACCTTTAGGCACTTTGGAGGTAGCAACTGTCATCCTCCTTGTAGCCCCACAACCCCTGAAATGGAAGAATCTCTGACTCTAAAGCAATGTGGAGATTATATAAATGGAAAGCTCTCACTCAGATGGCTGTGAGTATCCAATGATGCCACTAACTTGGGGGTTGATGCAAATGGGGCTAGAGAGGAGTTCAGGGTATACAACCCTGGAGGGTGAGAACTTTTAATTTGTTCTTCCCGAACTATGACCTAGTAGCCCAGCCTCTAGCAACCTCTCAGTGTCCCCTCTTCGCCCAGTGCTTCCCATCACCTCTGAGCTTCTCACATTTCTATTTCCTGTGCCTAGAACTGCCCTGCTTCCCCCAGTTCCTGATCTTCCCACACCCACTCCTTACTCCCCTCCACGATGCTCTCAGAGTGCCTTCTCTGTATTCTCTTGAGTCTGGGAATGCCTTGTCTTACCGTCTTGCCTACCAGATGGGAAAATCTCTGACTCTGAGAAGTATCCACAACTCCTGCTAAGTGAATACAGACTCACCGCTCAATCTCTACAGCCTCCAGCAGAGTTCAATACACCTTTGCTGTGATACTGGGCCATTCCTGGGGCCTCTAGGTTATCTGGGGCCTGTGGCTCTTTCTCTTTGATTTACTGTACATACATTATCCTTTGGTATTTCATCTTAGGGGAGAAAAAAATCAAATGGCCTTACTCCTGAGAAATGCTGCCCTGGGACCCTCCCGTCATTCTAAGAGTGTACCTGGCCACTTTAGGGCAGCCTACCTTTCTAACCCCAGCTACTCCACCATCAGGAAACCCTGTGAAATTAGGAGGCAGATAGAGAAAATGACCTTGAGACCCAAAGGCTGGGGTGTAGCTGAGGTATATTTTCTTGGCACTTGTAGATTTAAGCTCCACTGGGTACAAGAGGTCTCAGGAAGGAAAGAGGACAGGATGTTAGCTAGTATTTATAAAGAACCTGTGCTTGCCTGCCCAGGTAGTTAATATGCAGCCTCACACAATCCACCCATTGTTCCTGCTATCCCTGGTTATAGATTAGAAAACTGAGGCCCAGAAATATTAGGGAAACTTGCCTTGGTACTACTAGTGGATGGCATGGATGGTAGGAAAAGCATGAAATAGCCCTATAATGGGATTCAGATTCTGTAACTTTGGGGGACCTACCAAATAAGAGTCAATGAGTTCATCTGTAAAATGAGAATGCTAGTGCCCAACTTCAAGGGTGTGTTATGTAAGATAAATAAGAGCTCATGGTAAGCTCTTGATGGTTGTGATTATTGCCCTTGATCCTACTGCTAATTTGAAGGTCAAAGTTGGAGTGGTACAGGGTCAGAGACTGGGTCATTTCAGCCTAAAGTTTCTGAGCTCTCTCCTTCTCTTGCCTTCTTTATTCTGGGCCACATAGTTACTCAGGTTCAAATCCAAATCAAACAGTATTTCAAAAAAAACTTTGCCAGAAGACGTGATCTTGAGTTTAGATGACCATGGCAATCTGAGTGACCAGAGGCAAGTAGTTTAATCTCTCTAAGGCTTTGTATTCTCATGGTAAAACTAGAGGTGCCTTTCAGTCTCTCATGAGTGTTATCCAGGATTCCTCATTCAACTTATAGATCCTGGCTCTGGAAGTTCTAGGAAGGCCTCAAAGCTCTAGGGCAACAGGAGAGGCTACTTTACAATCAGCAAAGAAATAGAACCAAGAACTTCACTTCAAACCCAATCTTCCCAAGAGGCAATGTCTCCTCTCTTCCCCAACACATTTCTTCTGTTCCCACACGGTTGAAAATTAGGGGAGGACCCTGAGGACAGGAATAGTACCTTTTTTAAATCTTTGAATTCCCAGTGCTCAGCCCAGGTCCTGGTAAATGGGTTTCAGTAATAAATATCGAATGAATGAAAGGCTTGGGTTACCGTGGAAAAATCTCTGAGAGAAGTATTTTTACACTAACATATCAATGATTGCTTTTTTCCCCTCTCCCAAGATGAGGGAAGGTGGGATACCAGAAACCTGAAAGGGAAGCAGAAGGGTATCTGAGTAGGTCAAAGTTCACTAGCCTGGACTCTAGGCTCCCTACTTACGCCTCCCTCTCAGGAGCCAGAGCCCCTACCCTGCCACCAGTTCTTACCTAACCACTGGGCAGTGGCCTCTGCAGATGGGGAAACTGAGTTTCAGTGGCTGAAATCAACTCACTTGAGGTCACAGAGCAAGGGACTGAGTTCATTTCATACTTCATAATTTCAAAGGCAAGTGGCTTGGAAAATTTTTTTCTAAAAATAACTAATCAAAGATCTTTTCATATAGAGCTTTCAAATGATCTTTTATCCCACGGAAAGTCTGTATGTTAAAAAAAGAGAGAGAGAGAAAGATCTGGCAACAATTAAATGGCACTTGCTAAACTTTTACTGGTTTTGAGTCCTTCCTGGAGAACCAAAGGTCACTGAGAATGCTTCTCTGGCCTGCTTCCCTGCCTGAGTCGCTGTTCTCTCAGAGCCTGGGAGAGGGCCCCCCAGGCCAGGCAAACTGCAGAATTGGCTGGCATGCCCAGGGAAGCTGGCCCTGACTGGGCAGAGTTTCCAAGAAAGACCTAGGGACTGAAAGTAGAAATAGTTGTACCTGACCAGGGTCCAGTGGGGGAAGTGACAGTCTTTTAGGGACTGGGGCTCTGCATAGAGTGGAATGGAGTGGGGCAAGGAGAGAAGATGAGCTGGTTTTACCTATACCACTGGAGGTGGCAGTGAGGCTCCTGTGGCCTCCATCTTTACAGTCTTTTTTGCCTTAAAAAAGCTTCTTGTTGAGAAGGGGAAGGGAGTAGCTGCACTCATTCTCTCTTAAACCTCGGGGGTTTAAGGAGGTAGCAGCAGGAGAGGTAATGCCTAACTCGAAGGAATGCTTCCTCAAAGTGGGCGGTGCAGAGCATAGAGTCTGTGTTAAGAGGGATGCTAGAGGTCACCCAAGCCAGTGGACCTCATACTCGGCTGCAGACCGGAATTGCCTTTTGAAAAAGACCTTCCTGGTGTCCATCTGAAAACAACTACATCCACATCTCTGGTGGCAGACCTTGGGAATCTCTTTGTACCCTAGCAGCTAGAACCCTAAGACTTAAATCCAACTGCCTACATCAAACACTTGAATCTCCACCAAAAGCTAATCCAGCCTCTGCATGAACTTGGAGAGAAACTACTCATATCACCCACCCTAAACGGCTCATTTTACTGTTCTTCCTCCAGCTCTTCCAAGTTCTAGACTGAGACAGGCCTGGGTTCAAATCATGCTATACTTTACATTTGTGACTTTGTGCAAAGTGACTAAGGACTCTGAGACTGTTTCCTCATCTGTGAAATGGGGATAGTTTGTATGGAATCACAAAACAGTGCTTGACACAGTGCTTGATATTATGTCCTGTCAATTAAAAATTTACGTTGTATCCCTGGTTAAACTCAAATCTGTCTTCCTGTTCCTTTACCTAACTCCTCCATATATATGGCCCTGAGCTCTATAGCTCCATAGAGAAAACTCATGCTCCCTGTCTTAGGGCAGTCCATGGCAGACCCAGGTCTTTCCTAGCTCCTGACCCTGATCCTCTCCCCTTACCCCCCTGGTTATCTCCTCTTCTGGACTGTTTGGTACTAGGGGTAGTGAAATATTGTGGAAGGGGGCTCTGTTCAGCAGGGCCAGGCCTCCAGGAGCACCTTATGGGGCATGTGGGGACTCATGATGCAGAGCACAATGACCCCAGGAGAACAGAGGAAGGCTCCTGTACATAAGGCTGCTAACCTAGGCTGCCAGCTGTGTGCCAGGCATAGGGCTAGGCATAATGCATCCTAGAACTCATTCAACTTATAGCTGGCTGGGTAGATGATTTTTCTGTGTTTTACATTTGAGGTGCAAAGAGGTTACATAACCTATACAATGATGCACAGCTATAACTAACAGGACTGGGACTGGAACCCAGGTCTCCCTATGCCCCACTGCTGAAACTAGAATGGAACAAATTGAATCTGGATTAAGGTCTAAGTCCAAAATGCAGTTTTCTTCCAGGAATCATCTAGGTAAATAGTTGCTAATTTCTTAATCTAATAATCATCCCTTGTATTTACACAGTATGCTTTATTTTTTCATGAAGTACAAACCTTCATGTTTTTTTTTAGAAGAGCTAATGTTTGCGCATGATGCTCATAGTATAAAATTCACGAAGTACAGAATATTAAAAACAGCATTCAGTTCTTTAAAAAGTTAAAAATAGAATCACCAGATGACCTAATAATCCACTCCTAGATATGTACCCTAAAGAATTGAAAACAGGTATTTAAACAAAAACCTGTACATTAGCATTCAGAGCAGTGCTATTCTTGATCGCCAAAAGGTGGAGACAACCCAAATGTCCATCAGCCGATGAATGGATGAACAATGTATGGTATGTCCATACAGTGGAATATAAAATCCATGAAAAAGATCGGCACAGATGAAAATCAAAAACATGCTAAATGAAAGAAGCCAGACACAGAAGGTCACACATTGTATGATTCCATTTGTGTGAAGTATCCAGAATTGGCAAATCCATAGTGGCTGCCAGGGGCTGAAGAGGAGAGATGGGGGTGACTGCTAGTGGGTGTGGGCTGTTTCTCTGATGCGATGGAAATGTTGGGACTACATTGAGGTGATGGTTAAACAACTGAATGTACTGAATTGTACACTCTAAAATGGTTAAAATGATTTATGTGAGTTTTTACTCAATTTTATAAAAAAAAATTGAACATCAAATCTCCCCTCTAACCCCATTCTCTAGCAACTAGTACAAGTTCCAGTGATAGTCTGAGCATTTATAAACATTTGTGTGTATAGTTTTTTATGTGAATGGTAGCATCCTATCTACACTGTTCTGTACCTTGTTTCTGTTACTTGGCAGAGATCTTGGAGATTATTCTACATCATCACTCAACAGACTGGCTGTGTGTGTGTGTGTGTGTGTGTGTGTGTGTGTGTGTGTGTGTGTGTGTGTGTTTAACGCCTTTATACTGTTCCATTTTGTGGATGCACCCTGGCTTATCTAGCCTGTCCTTTCTAATGGACATTTAGATTGTTTTCAGTCTTTTGCTATTTCAAACAAGGCTGCTGTGCATAGCCTTGACATGGGTCATTTCATAGAAGCCTCGATATGTGTAGAAATTCCTAGAAGTGGAATGGCTGGTTCAAAGGGCATTTTAATTTTTCCAGTTGCAAAACTAATGCATACTTTGTTATACAGGTTTCAAAGAACTCTGAAGTTCATGGGCTAAAAAGTAAAAGAAGCCCTTCCCACAATCTCAGTCCCCTGCCTCCCTTTTCTGGACTCTTCCTCCCTGGCCTTGGGTCTGTAGCTCTCAGAGCCTTCTTTACCTGCCTGATTCTGGGTCTCCCTTCCTTTTATTCACCCCACTCTTCCTTCTCTCCTCCTCCAGTAGTGACCTTACCATATCTCCCTAAGGCCTGGGCTGGGGCTGAGGCTCAGTCAGATATAACCTATTACCACCAAACCTACCAACGACAGTGCTTTCAAGTCATAGAATGTTCAAAAGACATGGGCTTCTTATCCAACCCTCACATTCCACCCAACATAAGAAGCAACTGAGGCTCAGGGAAAAGAAGTGTGGCTCAGTTAATGGGTGTGCAGAGCCATGAAGAGAAGCCACATCACCTGACACTCTGTCCAAGAGTCATTTCATTTATTTAATAAACAGTTATTGAGCAACATGAAAGCCCACTGTGAGGCACTGTGCTCAAACAGTGAATTGAGATAGAAACCTCATATCACGTTCAGGGAGACCAACAAAAAACAAGTAAACAAAATATTTCACTTACATGTGTCATGTAAGCCTCAAGAATGACTTGGCCCCAGAAGTCTTCATTGGGTGGTACTATCTGAGCTGAATAACAGGAAAGAGCCAGCTAAACAAGCATATGTGAAGGTCCTGATGTAGGAAGAAAATTTATGTTTGACAGAGAAGAAAGCTAGTGTGACTAGAGCAAATGAGATGGCAAATGTGCACTTGGAAACTTGGAGGCAGAGTAAGTCATTCTGCAAAGGCATAAGGTCAGTTACTCCATACCCCCTCCTCTGTTTCCAATAGTTCTCAGCCAGGAGGACACATCAGGGGTCCCTGAACCCTTCCAGAATGAATGAATGAGCACTGTATGTTAAAGGTGAGTGAAGGAGAGAGGCAAAGAGGTTTATTATAGAATCCTTGAACAGAGATACAGATTCAAAACCTAGATTACTAGCTGTGTGGCTTGGGGCCTACTGTTCATCTTTACAACTATAATGGCAGCCACCCCTTAGAGGACTCTGAGCTATACAGTTACATCTGTGTTGCAACTATTCTACTCTGTCCTTGTAGCTATAGTGGGAAAGCAGCCATAAACAATACAAAAACATGGGCATGGCTGTGTTCCACTAAAACTTTATTTATAAAACCAGGCTGTGGGCCAACTCATGCCTTAGAGAGCACTTAAAATGTGCCGGGCACAATTATAAGAACCTGACATATATTAACACCTTTCTAATAAGAGACTGGACAGATAATTGTTCTGTATCTCGTTTGGGTCTTAGACCCCCATTGAGACTCAGGTGGTGTCTCTGATGCTGGCTCTAGAGATCTACAGACACACACAGTTATGCACACAGCTTGGGAGATTAAGGATCTTCAGAGGTCTTTGTGGGCCTCCTGTATAGATAACCCCTAAGGCCCCTTCTACCTCAGACAGTGACCAGGTAGTGGTGCTAGGGATTGTGGAATGCCAGCAGGAAGGCTCAAAGAGAGTAGGAACCGGGGACTTCCAGAATGGATGGCACAATCTGGGACAGCATTCTAGGGGCTGGCTGACTAGAGGCCTCCACTCTACCTCTCTGCTGGAGTCTGTATTGTGAGCTCTAGAGAGTTGTCTTCCCAGGAAAATACGGCGCACTTGGCCTCAAAGCAAATGGCAGAAAAATCCTAACTTGAGGAGGAGCCCTGAAGGAAACCTCAGTCCCATCTTTTGGTGGAGGTGGTGAAGCCATTTCTTCAAACAACTCTGTGTCTCCTTTGTAAAATGAAAGAGTTGAGTTATACTCTTTCTTCCAACTACAGATATTTATGAGCAACTACTGTGGAACTACGTTTGTCCTCACCAGGGATGAAGCAGCTTCAAGCACACAAAACTATGCCCAAGGGGAATGAAAGGCCACTTGCAGCCTTCAACTAGGCCAGCTGGGAAGGCCCCTGGGAGGCCATGGCACTGGAACTGGACCCTGAAGATGTGTAGCTGAGGGCATTCCAGGCAGAGGTAAAGACACGACTGAAGGAAAACTCAGGGTGTGCAGGGTCTGGTTTGGCTGAAGTGTCAGGTGGACAGAGAAGGAGAATTGGGTCTACGGTTTGGGCCTTGGTGGGAGGTAGACCAAGGGTCATCAGGAAGTGGAGAGAGGGGCAAATATTGGGCCTTGCAGAACTTTATAGGAGGGGATTCTGGAGGGACAGTGGATCTTGGGCATGGGTGGAGAGCACCAGGAAAGGACAGAGAGGAAAGCGGTTTTGGTAGGAAATTGGTCTCAGGCGGTTGGAAATGGGAAACGAGCTGAGGGATTAAGCAAAAGACTGCCCAAGGTGAATGAATAGCGGGCAGTGGCCACCTTCTCATGGGAAATATTGGTAGGTGCTGCAGCAAGTAAGTTTGGGAGGCTCCATTGCCCTCTACCCGCAACAGTGCTCTGGGAGGTCCTCAATGCACATTAGCATGTGAAAGGCTCAGAAAGAAGAAGGGTGGGGGGAAAGAGATTGGTTTAGCTGCTGTGGGCAGGGGACTCACTGAGGCTCACAGGACGACTTCCTGGAAGAACATTCCAGATAAATAAACTGAAGTGGGCATCTAAAAAATGAAGCCATCTGACAAAGCTGAGTATATATTTTAAATGTTTTGAAGTAAACTAGCCTCAGAGGGTTGGATGAAGGAAGTGTGGTGGGGCAGGAGTGGCTTAAGGCAACCTGAGTCTTGTCCATCTCTGGCGGAACCTACCTCCCCTCACAACATTTTAACCCCAGAGGTTTAGAAGCTGCCGCAAGAATGCAGAGGAGGAAAGTAGGAAAGCCAGTACTAGACTGGAACCCGAGTATCTCTGCCCTCAAACTCCTTGCTTTTAACCTGTAGGGCACGCAACCTGGCAATTAAACTTAACTCTTAAAAAGTCGGGACTAAAAGTTAGTAGCAACATTAAATCCATGTTTTGGTACATGAAGCGGTCAAGTCCCCCTTTCCCTCCCACGGCCTGCTTGCAACCCTTTCCTGGTCTCCTGCTCTTTCAGAGTTACTAGTTGTTATGAGACAGTGAAGCCCCTAGAAATGGCAGAGTCTCAGACCTGGGGACTTGACTTGGTGGAACTGCTTATAGAAATAGGCAGGTTGAGAGGAGGGAGTAATTTTTAGGATAATCATTGTTCATTTGTCATCGGATGAGCTTAGATTAACAGATTATTGGCTATGTAACCTTAGACTATGCACTGTCTGAGCCTCAGTTTCCCCAAATTGTAACATGGGGATGCTAATAGTACCTACCTCACAGTGTGTGTGGAGATAAAATGCAGTGCTATGTAGAACACACAGCTCAAGGCCTGTGTGTGTACGTGGTAGCAGCCATAGATATGGCTTTGATTATTAGCATCATTATCCTCTGGTGGTTGGGATGGGTCCTGAGCTTTCTTTAACACTGCAAGACTCTATGAGTTTACATTTTGAGTCTGAGATTCCACAAGCTGTTGGAACTGGAAGTCAGGAGAAAGGTGTGGAGTGGAAACTCTGATCTGACAGTCCTGCAACACAGCTCAAAGGTGGAGTCCAGGTGTCTGGAGCCAGGGTAGTGGGTGGGGCAACTTCTGGAGGACACATGTTCAGAGGAGCTTCTCTCCCTTTTCAATCCCTGCCACCCACCAACCACTCCCCTCCCATTTATCCCTGACCCCATTTAGAGTCAGCCTTAGAGAATAAGTCAGGGCTAGAGTTAAAACACTGGGGGTTGCATCTTGTCCTGCAAGCTGTGTGAGCTTGAACAAGTCACACAATGTCTCTAGTAGGCAGTTTCCCCATCTGTGCAGAGGGGTGTATAATAATAACCTAAAGGAGAAGCTGAGAGGATGGGTCTAGACTTTAAAGAGAGGGCATGAAAGCACTTAGTAAACTTTAAAGTCCACACTAATTCAGGACGTAACTTTTCTTAAACACCTGATGCCAGTGGCACCTCTTCCATGAAACCTTCCCAGACTGCCCACATGGACTTGATTTCTTTTCCCACTGATCTTCTGCTCATCTGAACCTTATATATACACCTACTTGAGCCATATATACACCTCCTTGATGACCAGAACAGGACAGGTCTCTAGATTCTGACCGGCATCTCCTGATACCCTTCTTATGGTCTGTCCAGAAGTCTTATAATTTTAGTTCTTACATGTAGGTATGTGATCTGTTTTGGCTTTTTGTATGTGATATAAGGTAAGGGCATGTGAATATCCTATTGTCCCTGGACTATTTGATGGAAAGACTATTCTTTCTCAATTGAATACTCTTTGCACCCTTGTTGAAAATCAATTGACCATAGACACATGGGTTTATTTCTGACTCTTAATTCTATTCCATTGATCTATATGTCTATTTTCATTTATTTCAAAGTTCTTTTTAACTTCCCCTGTTATTTCTTCTTTGGGCCATTGCTTATTTTGGAGTTTTCGCTTAGTTTCCACTTATCTGTGAATTTTCCAAATTTCCTTTGTCATTGATTTCTAATTTCATCCCATGTTGTCTCGCTTTCATTTCGAAAGATATTTTTCCTGGGTAAGTCTGGTCTTTATGTTTTTATTTCTGTCTTTTAAAGATGTGGCTCCACTTCTCACTTGCACTGTTTCTGACAAAAAAAAAAAATCTGCTCTTTTCATTTTTGTTTGTATGTATTATGTCTTTTTTCTCTGGCTGCTTTTCTTTCTCTTTATCCCTTTTTAAAAGCATTTTATGATACCTTGGTGTAATCTTCCTTGTTTTGGTTGGGTACAGTGTACTTTATTGATAGTACATACTAAACCCCTCCCCTTCTTCAGGGGGTCTGGGATGGAAACTATATCAAGGATGGGAGATTCTTGGTGTATTGGAAGATTAAGTTGTGACAAGGACTCCCCAGCAGCTAAGGGCCTCTTTTCCTTTCATACTCTCAGTAGGGCTGGTGATCCAGGGAACTCTTACTCCTTGGAGGCCATATAGAGACCATAAGGTCCATCACTCTGTTGCTGTAGTCAAATTCATTGTCATATTAGAAAATGTGCTTGACAAAGTGGTCCTTGAAGGTAACGCGAGCCCCAGCATTGAAGATGGAATAGTAGGTGTTACTGTTAAAGTTGCAGGAGACAACCTAATCCTCTGTGTAGCCCAGGATACCTTTCAGGGGGCCTTCTGATGCCTGCTTCACCAGCTTCTTAATGTCATCATATTTGGGAGCTTTCTCCAAATGGCAGGTCAGATCCATGCCTAGTATGTTAAGGAGTGGGAACACGGAAGGCCACGCCAGTGAACTTCCCATTCAGCTTAGGGATGACTTTGCCCACAGCCTTAGCAGCACCAATAGAAACAGGGATGATGTTCTGGGTAGCTCCTTGGCCATCATGCCAGTTTCCCAAAGGGGCCATCTATAGTCTGTGTGCAGTGATGGCATGGATGGTGGTCATGAGTCCCTCCGTAATGCCAAAGTTGTCATGGATGGCTTTGGCCAGGGTTGGGGGTGGGGGCAAGCAATTTGTGGTGCAAGAAGCATTGCTGATAATATTGAGGAAGTTGTCATACTTCTCATGGTTCGTGTCCATCACAAATGTGGGGGCATCAGCAGAAGAAGAAGAGGCGATGACCCTTTGGGCTCCACCTTTTAAGTGAGCCCCAGCCTACCCCTAGGTGGTGCAGACACCAGTGGACTCCACAACGTATTTTGCACCAGCATCACCTCATTTGATGTTGATAAGATCTCACGCCTGAAAGATGGAGATAAACCTTCTATTGATGAAAAGTTGTGTGTTCTCAGCCTTGATATGCCATTGAACTTGCCACAGGTAGAATCATACTGGAACATGTAGACCATGCAGTTGAATTCAATGAAGGGGTCATGAGTGGCAACAATATCTACATTGCTAGAGTTAAAAGTAGCCCCGATGACCAGGCACTCAATATGACCAAATTCGTCACTAACCTTCTTCCATATCTAATGTTCCATTAATCTGTGTAGTGTATTTTTATCTTAGATATTATGGTTTTCAGTTTTAGAATTTCAATTTGAATCTTTAAAAAATATCTTCTATATCTTTCCTTTAACACGGTCGGTCTTTCCTTTATCTTCTTGCACATATGGAAGAGTTATAATAACTGTTTTAATGTTTGCATCTCCTAATTATATCATCTGGGTAATTATATCATTCTGAGTAGATTTCAATTGATTGAATTTTTTTCCATCATGGGTCATATTTTCCCATTTCTTTGTATACGTGCTAATTTTTATTGGCTGCTCGACATTGTGAACTTTGTATTTTTATAAATACTCTTGAGCTTTGTTCTGGGGTGCAAAAGTTATTTGGAAATAGTTTGGTCTTTTAGGTCTTGCTTTTATTAGATTGGGCCAGAGCAGTGTTTAGTTTTTACCCACCTTTGAGCCCAAATCTCTTTAGAGTACTCTACTCAGTGCCCCAGTGTGAGGTTTCCACTCTGGTTTGTGGGAGCCAGCACAGTTCCCAGCCCAGTGCGAGCTCCCAGGATTGTTCTCTCTAGTCCTTTTGCGTGGTTCTTACCATGATTTCCGGTAGTTTCCTCACATGCAGGCACCAGATGGAAGTACTGTAGAGTTACCCTCTATAGAGCTCCAGAGTTGCGTGTGCTGCTCTCTCCTTTTTGGTTCTCCGTCTTGTATCCCCTACTTCTGGCTTCATCTTTCCAGTGCAGGGACACTGCCAGACTCCAGCTGCCTCCCTCTTGCTCTGCTGTGCTTCTGGAAAGTCTTCAGGCAGTAAGACGGGGGCATTCTTAGGGCTCACCTCATTTCTTTCCCGACTCTCGGGAGTCACTACTTTTCATTGTATGGCATCCAATGTCTTGAGAACCATTGTTTCATATGTTTTGTTGGGCATTTTAGCTGTTTAAAGTGGGAATGTAAATCCAGTCCCCGTTACTTCATTTTGGCTCGAAGCAGGAATCCTTATGATTGTTAATTTGTTTAGCTGGCATTTATTGAGGGTGAGCTTGTTATGTGCCTGCCTCACACTAATCCTGTGAATCTCCAAACACTCCACATTTTCCTATCTCAGGGCCTCTCGTAGGCCCTTTCCTCTGTCTAAATGCTTTTTCTAGCTGTACTCTGTCTCAGCTCAAAGGCCTTTTCTGATTCCCTTGTGTAAAGTGAATTGCTCTCTTTTATTTCCCATCACACTTCTGCTTTCCTTTACAACTTCTTTTATTAGAATGTAGGCAGGAATTTTTGTCTGATTTCCTGGAGCTAGCTCAGGGCCAGGCACACGGTAGGTGTTCAATAAATATTTATGAATGAGTGAGGTCTTCACATATTTCACAGTGTCTGTCATATAACAACTCAGTCAAATTGGGGGTGCTTGGCTGATGAGAACACGGCTCTCTGCCCTAAAGTGCCCAACAAACAGGGAAGGGATGCTGGCCCCTGGACTGGGGCCACACTCAGCTCACGCTTGGCTACACTCCTCTTAGTGATAACCAAAGGCCCCTGTGAGCCAGCCAGGGGAGGGCTGACAGGTGGAGTTGATGAGTTCCAGACCCGGGCCTCTGGGCCTCGGCACAGCCCGACAGAACCGGACGCTGGGCAGGAGCCAGAGCCAAGCTTCCATGACGTCCTGGGCCATGATGTTCCTCCCTGGGCCATGGTGGGGGTTCAAGTCTCACCCATCCCTCTCAGAGCTGTCTGCCACTGGACTCTGGGGAAAGATGGAGCCATACCCTTGCTTCTAGTCCAAGCTCTAGTTGTGTGACCATTACAACTAATGGAACACTCACAGAATTTTAGATTGGCTCTGTAAAGTGAAAAGTACTTTGTAAACTGAAAACCTACAAGTACTCACTGAACTAGAAAGGCCTTATGAAGCTTCTGTTCCACTCCTATTTCTGACAGAAAGAGACTGAGGTTTGAATGAGATATGTATGTAGACTGCATAGTACCAGGCCAGGGACTTTGTGCTTTACTCTAGCTACTAACCAGTGGCCTACCTTTGGCTAAGCAACCTATGCCTTGGTGCCTCCCTACTTTCCAACAGCTCTCCCCCTGTCTATAGTAAGGATAATAAGCAAAGATTTTTTGAGCATTTTTGAGATACCAGGCCATGAGCTAAGCACTTTGTATGTATCATCTGATTCTCTTATCATAAGATGAGATAGGTATTATTATTCCCACGAGGAAACAGGTCAGGTAACCTCCCTGAGGCCCTACAAGTAGTACGTGGCTGAAGCAATATTTAGACACCAGAGTGAGAGGTCTCCAAGCTTCTAGGTTCTGGTTTCTCTCCCCCCCTCCCCCACCCGCAGAATTCAGATTTATTGATTTCCACTGCACTGACTTTGAAAATGACATGAAGCTGACTGCAAGAAAGGAAACCAGTGATGTTAAGTTAAAATTAATCTAAGGGTGAAAGTACATCACCTCTGGCTTCAGTCACCAGTCTCTCCTAATAACTTGTATTTCCTGCCAGCTACCCCTTCCTGAGTCTTTGGGGAAGATTTCTAAGAGTCATTTCGTCAGTCTTCAGAACAGAGCCAGACAGGGTCTAAAACTTCCTCAGAGTCTGCCCTGAAGCCCAACTATGAGCTTTTTTGAAGTTGGTAGAGAGGAGTTCTCTGAGGGTCAAAGATACTCTGTGTCAAAAACACAATCCTGGGGGAAGGAAAGGGGAGCAGGCAGGAGCCCACAGACCCAGCTGTTCCCTCCACAAGTGTCCTGCCAGCTGGTGCTCTAGAAGCCCCCAGTTATACATTCCCCACAAGATGGTGGGAGCTGCAGGTGCAGGCAAGTGAGTGGAGTCCAGCCCTGCGTGAGCTTTATAAGGGCCAGGTCTCCTCTGATGGGGCCAAAGAGGGGCCTGCCTCTCTAGGAGGGAGTAAGACTTGAACTAGGCCTGGCGGACATCGCCAATTTGGCTGAAGGAGAGTAGGGGTGGGTGGCAGCCTTTGCAGCACAGAGAGCCCAGGAGTGCCAGTTAGGCTATCCAGCCTTTCCCAGGTTCCTTACATGTACCATGCTGTGTGTCCACACCACAGCACCCCCTTGTGAGGGGTTAGTGCCTTTGGCAGATGAGGAAGCTGAGACCAGCATCCAAGACTGCAGGTGGGATATGCTGAATGTCAGGTGATGAGGTAGATCCTTCTGAGGGAGGCCATGGTGGGGGGGGGGGGCAGGCATGGGAGGTGCCCAAGCCTCAGGAGGTTACCTGGGCAGTGTCTGTGGTGGTTTATCAGAAAGGAAGAGAGTGGAGGCAAGAGATGGTTCAGAAGCTGTTGGAGCAAACTTGGTAAGCTGTGAGGCAGGCCTGGGCCAGGGCAGGAGCCTGGAAACAGAGGCCTCGGGGATTGGGCCTGGGCTGATGTGAAGTGCAGGAGGTCTGTTTTAGGAGGGGTCTCAAAGATCATCTACCCAATCCGCCTGGTTTACAAAAGGAATCTGAGGCCCAAAAAGGGAAAGGGACTTGCTCAAGGGCACACAGGGGGTTAATTGTAGAGCCAAGCTCAAAAGACACTGGGAAGGTCAAGGGCACCCCTGTTAAACAAGGAGCTTAATTTTTTCCAGTAACAGACACCCTCCCCCCCAGGGATTAGGTCCCCACCTGAGGTTATCAGGGGTCTCAGAAAGACCCAGCTTAGCTTCTGCCTCACAGCGGGACCCCCAGCCTGTCCTCCCTTTCCCTGGGCCACAGTTTGCTCATCTGTGAAAGGAGGCCACTGGACCAGCTGACCGCTATGGCCCTTTCTGTGCTAAGTGCCTAGAGGAAGACAAGGCTGGGCCTTCTTCCTTACTCTGTCCTCTACCCCCAGGCCAGTCTGACACTGGTGCGGGGGGTGGTGCCAGCCTGCTGGGGCTCACATGCCTGAGGAGTGAGTGCCTGGTCCCGAGGAGGCAATATGATCTGTAAAGGATCCCTGACCCTCTCCTTTTGAACCCTGGAGAGGGCTTCTTAGTCATGTGAGGACCACAGGGGGATTAGTGGGCTGAGATGGGAGGCTGGGGAGGCAGCCACCTGGGGAAAGACTGGGAAGAGGGGAGAGAAGGAAGCAGGAGAGTGCCTTGGACCTCAAGGGGAAAGAACTAAGCTGCTGGGAAGGGCCTTGCTGGGGTCCTACAGTGAGAAGGTGTCCCCAGCCTGGGTCCTTTGGCGCAGTGTGGGACAGGCCACCTTCCACCTGTAAGTTTCTGAGTGCACGAATGAAGTCAAGGTGAGCTGTTGGGATGGGTGGGCCAGAAACCCAGGAAAAGGAGAAGTGTGGCGGGCCTGGAGAAAAGAGGAGGGAGGCAGAAGGGAAGAAGTCAGTGCCCAGCATGGAGGCAGGCAATGGAAGGTATGTGCAGGGAGCTTTCAGTGATGCCTGGTTCCTGATGAGAGTCACTGCCAGATGCCACATACAACCCAGCACAAGACCTAGCAGAGAAAGGCAGAGAGATTTGGAGCCAGCTGGGCCGGGATTTTTGACCCTTGTGCTCACTAACTGTGTGGTCTTGGGCAGGTTTCTTGGCCTCTCTGAGCCAAAGAGCAGTTGTGTTTTATCCTTCACACAGGTCGGCTGTAAAATCAGATTTCAACCCTGCCCCAGACCCTTCCTCTCCCCTCTGGTCACCCTGGTTGTGCCACTTCACCAAAGCATAAACCCCAGTGCCTCAGGACCTCATTATTCTCCATCCTCCTATCCCCAGGGCCTGAAAGTGGCTGCATGAAGCATTCTGGGAGTGCCTCAGCCCCTCTAAAGGAGTTCGACCAATCCAGGGCCTGTGCAGTGAGGGGACCTAAATGGGTGGTAGCTGGGGAGTGGGGAAGGCAAGGGTCTTCCACATGCCTGCATTATCCCCATAACTTTCCTTCTCCCTCCACCCTCTGATGGGATACTTGGGGCTCCCCTCCCCTTTCCCTAAGCTCAGCTTGTCTTCTCCACAACAAGGAGAGAATGTTATTGAAAAGGAGATCAGGAGATTTGCCTTAAATAGGCATGAAGTGCTGTGCCAGGGCCCAGGATGAGGGGCGGGGGAGGAGGCCACCCTGGGTGTTGGCAAGAAAGGAGTGAGGCTGAAAAACAGCCTCCCCAGAGATGTACACAGCCTTTCGCAGTTTACCAAGCAGAGTCCAAGGATTCGTCCCGATGCTGACTGGGGAAGTTGGTAAAGAAGGGTTTATTCCCACCCTACCCCATTATGAGGATGAGGAAGCTGAGGCCCAGCTCAGGGAACAGACACACACTAGCTACCAAGTGGCATCTGAGGCTGGATGCCATGGTCTTTCCACTACAGCCCCCAAAAGATGGGAGGGGTTCAGGGAGACAAGGAACCCAGAAGACAGGACCTCCTGCGGTAAGGATGGGAGTTCCTGCAGGGTGGGGGTGTCTTGGAGCCTCCTGGGACACCTGCCCCAGGTCACCCCTGCTGACCCTCCAAGCCCCAACTTGTAACTGGACGCCCTTCTCACTCTGCACCTTTCCAGGTGAGCTGGGTCTCTGCTTACGGAACCCAACACCAACTGGGGGAGGGAAGTGAGGGGCAGCCCTTTGGGGTGGGGGTAGGATCTGCCAGTAGACTGCCAGGCTGAGGACTAGAAAGCAGCACAGTCATTGCCCTCCCTGTAGAGTTCGTCTGGCACCTGGGGTTCACTTCTCTAATCAGGGTCTCCTTTCAAGTCTCTCCTCTTCCATCTTAGCCCCTCCCAGCCATTTATGTCTCAGCAGGTGATGCTCTTGGAATCCTAAAGAAATAGAGTCTTGAGTATGGGGTTTCTAGGACAAAGTTAGGGCCAGGAGGTACCCCATGCTTGTTCCATTTTGTGAGGGCCCTGAACACTGACGTGAGGCCTTACACACCTGGGTGATCATCCCAGCTTCGCCATTTACAGCCATGAGACCTTGAGCTGCTGTGAGCTTTGGTCTCCTCTGTAAACTAAGTCTAAAGA
This sequence comes from Macroglossus sobrinus, assembly GCA_004027375.1. Taxonomy (NCBI): domain Eukaryota; kingdom Metazoa; phylum Chordata; class Mammalia; order Chiroptera; family Pteropodidae; genus Macroglossus; species Macroglossus sobrinus. The sequence continues at coordinate 99,651 of PVKZ01002879.1, read as the reverse complement.
TCCATCTCATAGAGCTGTTGAAGACGCTCTGATGAAAAAATGAAGCAGGATGGAGGTAAGAAGAGGGGCAGTTATGACAAGTGAACTCAAAGACCAGGGCTGAGACCTCACTTTTTTTGAGAGAAGGAGAGGGAAAAATCTTCATTCTCTCCTTCCCCTTAGTGGATGGGCACAGCCTGCTACACCAGGACAGAACACTGTGGAAGAAAGCATTCACTAACTCTGGGCTCCTGTTAATTTTCTTTGTTATTCTCCAAGCCACTCAAGAGAGAGGGAGAAGGGAGGGTGGGGGAGGGGTTGCAAGGTGGCCACTTCAAGTAATAATAGGAGCTGTGAGGTTTTACCTCATGCCTGACACCACCCCAGCTCTTTACTTGTCCTAACTCCATGATCGGCTGTTAGCTCCATTTCACTAATGATGAAACTAGGGCTGAGGATTTAGGCAGCATGTCCAGGGTCACATGAGAAGCAATGGAGCCAATATCTGACTTCAGAGCCTTCTACTGACTTTGCAAAAATCCCAGGACCCTGAGACTTGGGTTCCAGACCCAGCTTGCAGTGTGGCCTTGGCCAAGTCACCTAACCTCCCTAGATATTAGTTTTCTCTTCCCATAAGGTGGGTATAATGTCCCACTGTCCTCAAGGTTATTGTGAAAAACAAAAGGGCTAATGGTTTGCACCATGAAGCAGGCACTCAATAAATGCCCACTGTAAGCGTCTCAACAAAGGGACCTTCCCCCTCCCTATGGTTACTGGGCATCCTGAAGTGTCCATGTACCCTACCCAGGCCCTCAAACTGGGAGACAAAGGACCTATCCGGTCTCTGGGAAGGGACTGAATGACCACTTGGCGCCACCTAGTGGTCCACATTTGTGTGGTTCTTGGGGAGCCAGAGGGCCTGGCTGCTCTGGGTTTGGGTGTTTGAACCATGACCATTGGCCCGGTGAGAGTGGGCAAAATATGCCAGGACCTCAGAAAGCATGCCTAGTTAAGCCTCTCCTGTTCATCCCCCTGACGGTAGGGTTTAGGTGGGCACTCCCCCATTCTGCCATCTAATCTCCACTTAATCCCTTTGGACAGCTCTGGGACAACCAAGGTGAGGCCATCAGGTTCTAGTTCCAGCTCTGCCACCACCTAGCTTCCCAGGCTTCAGCCATCTCCTCTTCAAAATCGGAGTAAACATCCTGCCTCTCAGGGGATCTGGCACTGTCCTGTGTTCTTTTATTTATCAAACTTTCTAAAGTCATAATGCCAAGTGCTCTAGGGGTACAAAGACATTTAAGCCAAGTTCTTGCTAACAAGTCTCTTGCCTTATTCTAGGGGAGACAGCCTTGTAAATTGCTAATTACTCTCAAGGAAGATCATAACTCGTGCTGAGGAGGGAGCATTGAGTCAAGACAGACCTGTGGGGACCTGTAGGTAGAGGACACACAGGAGTTCCTCTTGACCCCCAGAGGGGCTTTCACCCAGTGCTAGGCCACCTCAGGGATAGGCCTATGTCCCCCAGCTCCCATCTTCTCTTGCTTTAAAGTCTTTAATTAAATGGACCATTGAGCTCCATCTTTCACACTTCTGAGCCTTGGTACTATGCAGTTTCCTTTTCCCAAATGCCTTTCTCCACTTTTTTCAACTGACAAACTCATCTCCAGCCTTTCTCTGAAGAGTGGAGGAGTGGGAAATCCCTATGACTAGGCAAGTAGGGAGGAAACAGGAGTCAAGGGGTCCCCCTGCAGCAGTGTGATGAAGCAGATACCCCCTTCATCACGGCAGTATGCTCAGGCAAGTGGCAAGCCCTGTGGTTGCCTAAATACAGGCTCTCTGCATTCTCTCATTCCTTTATTCATTCCCTGCTCTTGCTCTGCCCCATTCCATGTGCTGGGCTGGGTGCTGGGGCTTTAAAAGGTGGCAGACTGACTCGGTTTAGTTCTCAGGAGACAGGCCCACGGCCAAGAATAGCATGATGGATGTGCTCAGAGGCTGGACCTTACCATTCTGCCTAGAAAGGGGCAGAGAGAAGGGTTCATGCCACAGAAAAGTAATCGACTCCTCAAGGTCAGGTAGTCAGGGATCATCCAGAGGCTGCACTGGCACGCCTCTGAGCCCGGATCTTGTCTGCCAAAGGAGCCAGTGTAGAAAGCAGACAGATCTGCTCTACAGACATTGTGGTGATAATCATTAGTAATCATAAATGTTAATAATAGCTGCTGATCGGGTTCCCGTCACGTGTCTGGCCTTTCTCCCAACAGCCCTATGCAAAAGGAAGTTACCACCTGCACGTTATAGGTGAAGAAACTTTCTCAGAGAGGTTGTGTAACATGCCTAAAGTCAGACAGCTAGCAAGTGGCAAAATTAGGATGGAAAGCTGGTCTATCCCGAGATGTAACTATTAGTAAAATTCTCCACAGGCGGTAGCACTTCCTCCTTCATGAAGCCTGCAGTGAAGGTCTGAGGCCCTGTGGCCCCTCTGAACTACCATAGCACTGAGCATCCATCAGTGGCCTCCACCATTTAACCAGACATTCCCTGAGCACGTACTCTGCATAAGGGCCTCTGCTGGCTGTTGGATCACAAGGATAAATGCCTTCGAGCACCCAGATTTCATGTCCTCCAGCCACCAGCATGGTTTTATTCTCTATCTTTCCCATCATTGGCAATTTTACATTTATTAGCCATTGCTCTCTGTAGCTGCCAATGCATGCTTCCACTATAACTGTATTTACCAGCCAGAATTGATACCTTTCACTCATAAGCGGGGGACCAAACAGTTTTTAAACAGCCTATGAGGGCCTCTGAGCCATTTCCATCAAGCTTTTTCATCAACTGAAGCTAGTTTGTTGATGACCCTTCCCCATCAAGCGCTCCAGGAAGGTCCAAAGTAAGATCCCCAGCATTTGTCAGATGTTGCAGTAGGCCCACCTCTCACCATGTGAGTTCTCTGGTGTATCCTTGTCTGACTATTGAGTGATGGTGATTCATTTTGTCATTTCATTGTGAGTCATCAGCTTCAGGTAACTCAGCTTTCCAAATAACCGGTGATACTAACAAAAGCTCTCACAAGGGTGCTGTGAGCTCAGTAAACACCTCTGCACATGCAGGGATGGGGCAGGGGGCACAGGATTAGCCTCCCTGGGATAGGAGTAGCCAGTGCCCCTGGCAGAGGTGCCCTCTTAAAGACAGCAGAAGACTCAACTCCCAGGCCTTACACAATTCACAATTTATTTGTCCTAAATAAATACAATCTGAGAATATCCATTTCAATCCCCTCACCCTATTTCTTCCCCCCAAAAAGCAGTTTAAGATACGTGCACACAGTTTGCAGTGTGTGCTCTCATGTCAGGCTCAAGAAGGTGTTCTCCTAGCTGTGCTAGACTGGGCCTAGCTGTGAAGGTTCCCTTCTCTGTTTGGGGCTGGAACTGGGCCTGAGTCCCCCAGGACCTCTATGGCCTATTTCTGCTCCTGGAGCACCTGTCTCCTCCTTCCACCGTCCAAACGACATGGCATTCATGACCATGTGGCCCTATGGTCAGCCCTTGCAGAGAGCTCTGTCCTCTAACACCAGATACCCAGCACAGGCCCATTCCTACTGGCTCAGGAAGGGTTACTACTGACCTAGGAAGCAGCCCACCCAGAACAAGGGGAGAAACTGAGGCACAGCTGGCAAATGGGTGGGAAGTACTCTCCTTTAACGCCTGCCAGGAGGCTGAGAGCCCCTAATGAAGGGAGAAAGGGGCACTGACTACCCTCCCCCTGTTATTCCCTGGGGTTCTGGCCTCCTAGGGAGGAGGGGGAAATCATCCTTTGTCTTCTCACGGTGGCTCAAAGGTTTGGGTCCACATTCTCCTGGTCTGAGGCTGTCTCATCATCATTTGGAGACTCCTAGATCGAAGCAAGAGAACCCAAGTAATGGGCTTCTGCTGTACCCCAGAACTACAGCTTGGGGGTCAACAGCTTCTTCCTTCTTCCTCTGTCCCCAGTGGAGCCAGGAAAGGCTCTGTCACCCACACCCAGAATCCCTTGGCCTTTCCTCCATCCTAGCTCTCAGACTGTCCACAGCCACATGGCCCACCGTTGGATGATTCTCTCTTACCCGACCGAGGCCCCTGCCTTGCTGCAGGTTGGCATAGAAGCGCAGCACACGGGGGTCACAGCGAACCACCATGGGGTCAAAGTCTAGGACACGCAGGCCCCGCAGGCTGCGTGCCCGGGAAAGGGCCACGTAGGCCTGGCCGCTGGCAAATACACGTCCCAGAGACATCTCCACACAGTCCAGGGACATTCCCTGGGGGATGAAAGGACAGAGATGGAGCCAGCTCTGCTTAAATTCCCTTGTACTCAAGAGCTTGGCCCCACCTCACCAGCTCAGCTACATCCCCTGGATCTCCTTGCCCAGTCCAGGGGTTCTCAGAGAAATAGGCTGATCCCAGGTGAGTATCTAAATAGGAGGGCATTCAGGAGATGATCCAGGATAAGAGTAGGGGGATAGAGGCAAAACGAAAGAGCTCAGGCCTGGATTAGACAGGCATGAAAATGAATCCTAGCTCTGCTTTTCACTATTTGTATGACCTTACACAAGTTACTTAACCTCTCTGAGCCCTGGAATGATTATTATACAGTTGCTATAAGGATTAAGTTTAACATATCTGGTAGTATCTCAGAAGATAGCAGAGCAGGAAATGACAAAGGGGAAATGACAAATGTTTGGGAAAGGAAGAGAAGGAGGCAAAGTGGGAAATGCACTAAAGCAAGGTTTATTCTACAATTGGAACTTTCCATCCAGGTCTAGCTCAACTTCTATAAAGCCTTTAAGGGTTTCCTTCAGGCCTATCCCATTCTCTCTCTGCCCTGCCCTGTCCCCATCTCCCACACTGGCTGCTCACCTGGCTTTTGTGGATGGATATTGCCCAGGCCAGCTGGAGGGGCAGCTGCTGCCGGCTAAGGAATTGGCCTCCAGTGGCCTGCACCGTCCAGCGGTCAGCACGAATGACCTCAGTTACTCCACAAAGGAACCGCACCTGGGGAAGCCCTGAGGAAGAAGCCCAACCTTTAGCCCTTTTAGCACTTTTAGAAGTACAGAGAAGACCTCGCCTCTCCAGCCTAGCCTCCTCTTCCTCACACTTACCCCAGGACCCTGCTGCAAACCCAAGCAGTAGGACCACACCCCTACCACTTACCTCTCCCCTCAGTCTCGAACCCGACTACCACCCCTCGGGCGCCATTCACCAGGCCCCGGGGGACTGCTAAGTTCTTCACCAGCATCACCTATGAGAGAAAGAGAACTGGAGGCATGGAGAGCTGTCCCATTCCTACACCTGGCCTCAGGTCCCACAGACACTGTAGTGGTTCTGAGAGGGTTTGGGCCATTATGAAGGGGCATTGAGTCCTAATCCTTAACTGAGTCACTGGCTGACTATGACCCCTGTGGCAAGCTGCTATATTTTCCTGGGTCTCAATTTCCCTCTGTGTCAAAAGAAAATGACATTTGCTCAGCTTGTCTCAGAAGGAGGGCATAAAGAGCAATAAGGTAACAGACATAGAGCTTTGAAAATTTCCAGGTCTGTTATGGGGTATGTCTGTGGGCCACAATCTTGAGCAATAGCTTCCAAGTCCTGCCACCTTTCTTCCAACCATACGGTGCCTGCATTTTTCCCTTGGGTGCCTTTCAGAACAAAGAAAAGGCTCCCATTTGGGTCACTCCCAACATGGTAGAAGGAAGGGGGGCTCTCTCAAAGTATAGAATAAACTATAGAAGATAACTCTGTGAGGTAGATATTTTACTCCTCATTTTAAAGATTAAGAAACCGAGCTTCAGCAAGGGCAGGGACTCATCCAAAGCCACACTACACTGCCTGGAGCTCCAGGCATAGGAATGGGAGGGCAGTGGAAAGTTGAAGACAGGAAGGTGAGTGGGAATAGGAGTACGGGAGTTGGCTGTAATTGCAACTGGGCCTCTGGTTATGGAGCAGCCTGGGCAGAGGGGCAAAGATTGGAGAGGCCCAAGTTCCCAGGGTCTAGGCCCTGCTTCCTATTTACCTGGGCTCCTAGCTTTAGCTGAAGGAGACGGCTAACAGGACACTGGACATCCAGGGTCCGGGCTTGCTCAGGATCACTATCCATGGCTTCAAAGCTATGTACCTCACCTGGGAAAAGAGAGTTGGGCAAACAGATTACAAGTCACTGACTCATGGCTTAGGTTCTCAAAACACGTATCAGACCAGGGCATGGGGGTAGGTAGTGGGGACAACTCAGGCCCAGATGGGGCTTTAGAATCAGAGACCTGGGTTCAAGTCTCATTCCAGCATTTACCAGCTGAGTGACCTTGACCCATTTAAGGTCACACCTCTCAAAGTCATAGTTATATCTGCAAATGTAAGGGCCTTTATGACCACAGAGGTTGGGGCCTAGATAACTAAATGATCCCAAGGGGCCAGGCTGCTTGGGAGGCCACACCTACCAAAGGCCCCTCCCAGCTGGTCTAGCCCAGTTCCAGCTCCCTGCTCACCTGGCAGCTCCTGCAGCCGCTTCTCATTGGTAAGGGCCACGTCATCCTGGTGAGTACAGAGTCTTGTGGCCACAATCCCGTCTCGCCCCACCTTGTGGGTAGCTGTGGCCTGGAGCTGGCGAGTTACCTCATCTGAACACCTGTGGGGGGCTGGGCTGTCAGGGCAGAGCCCACTTGAACACCAGAGAAGGTGGGACATGTGGGTGGTATAGCCCAAACAGCAGGCCATGGGTTAGGCCTAGAGACTGGAAAGAGGCATCAGGGCAAGATTTGCTGGCTCCCAGGCTGGCCAACTTGTTCTTTCTCGAATTAGACCCCATACATGAAGATTGAGAATGGTGTGTGTAGGGGTGATCATAGTAGGCACCCTTTCCTTTATCCCACCCCTAGAGCTCCTCAGGAACTTGGATATGCTGAGTGAGGACAGGCCAGAGGTTTAGAGGGCCTAGACAAGGTGCTGATGTTGACACCTATAATACAGGTAACCTATAATTAGATTGGTCTCCAGGAGACAATCTTCTAGCTCCTGGCCTGCTGTCTTGGGGGGAAAATGGAGCCTATGTTTCTATTTCACGCCATCTCCAGCCTTCTTCCACATGGGGAGGCCTGGGTGCAGCACCAACCTCTGTGGGAGGAAGGGGAACAACTTGGCCTCATCTCTCCTTGCTCTGCCATTTATCCTTACTATTGTCCCCCATGCATGCTGGTGTGTACTGTGCATCTCCGTACCTGCCTCCCATCCCCAGGCATAAAGAACAACTCACAACCACCCCTCTCGTCCTAGCTCATCCCAATCTGACCTGGACTTCAAGGCCCATTTCTGGTTCATATTCTCTGCCCTCCCAGCCTATCTACTCCCATGTTAGAGTAGTTGTAGCAGTTCAACCTTTTGTCCTTGCTGGGCTGGAATTATGTCTGCATCCTCCCCTCCCCAACCAAGTGACTCCACAGGCTCTAAAAGTGGAAAGAACTTGGGTTTTAGAGTCAGACTTGTGTTCAAATCTCAGCTTGGTCACTTAATAGCTGTGACTTTTGGCTAGTCACTTCACCTCTCTGAACCTCAGTTTCTGCATCTGTGAAATAGGAGTGTTGACATCTCTGAATTCCTTTCATGTGTTCATCTGCCCATACTTCCCTGACACCTACTCTGTGCCAGGCCCTGCAATTGGTGTTGGGGATCCCAATCCTGGGAGAGGCAGGGTCCCAGTGCCCAGAGCGAGCATCTATGGGCCCAGGAAGCATTTCTCCCCCCTCTCTGGGTCCCTTGCTCCTCGTTGCCCGACACACAGATCCTCATTTTGTGGCCCCTTCACTATTCACAGGGCCCACCTGCCCAGCCTGACAGCCTGTAGCAAAGAGACGAAGGTCTGGTCTGCCTGCCTCCACACCTTGGTCAGCTCCAGGGTCACTGGGACACACTTCCTCCAGCTCTTGGCCTGGTAGGAGTAGGGTGAAGGTGTCAGGGAGCAAAGCAGACCCTTGAGGGATGGGGGGGGGGCAGAGAAAGAGGGCGAGTGGTACCTGAAAGCAGAACTGTGGAGGCTGTGAACCCTTGGTTACAGGTGGCAGCTGCAGGAAGTCTCCACAGATGATGAGCTGGATCCCTCCGAATGGCTTATTCTGCTGCCGGACAGCTCTAGAGAGGAGCAAGAAGTGCTTTAGGGGCTGGGATGGATGAGTTACACATGGAAAACCACCAGAACCCAGACTTCACTGCACATACGGACCTGGCCACAGCCTCCAGCTTGTCAAACAGGTCTGCTTCTACCATGGAGATCTCATCAATGACCAGCCGCTGGCAGCTTAGCCAGCCCTGCCGCACACTTGGCCGCTGGGCCAGGGCCACACACTGGGCCAGTGGAGCTTGACCTGAGCCAATGCCTGAGAGAGACACTATTCAGCCTGGGTTGAGACCCCTGTCTCAACCCTGATCTTCCCTCCCTCCCTCCCACGGGCATGGCTTGCTCCCAGCTCTAGCCCCAGGGGCTCTCACTTACCTGCAAAAGCATGGAGGGTGGTACCCCCAATGTGGCAGGCTGCCACACCAGTGCTGGCAGTGGCCACAGTGCCTGTGGGAGGCAGTGAGCCCAGGATACGCTTCAGCAGATAAGACTTCCCTGTCCCTGGGCAGAGAGCAAAGTCAGGGCCACCTCTCCTCCATCCTACCCCACTCCCTCCCTCCTCCAACTCTGCTCCCCACTACCTGCACTCCCAGTGAAAAAAATGCTCTGTCCTTTCAGGATGACCCTTAGCACTGCAGCCTGTTCTTCAGAAAGCTGTGGTTTGGTGGGGGGTAAATTCAGCCTCTTCACAGGCAGGGGCCACCTTGGTGTTTCCTGGAGGGATAGGGCTATTTCAGGGCCTCCTCCTACCCCATAAGCATAGCCCCCCACTTGAGCAATGCCTTCTTGGCCCAGACGCAGTGGTAGACCTGGTAGCCCTTATGTCTCTGTTGGCTTCATTTATTGGAGTCCTTGGGCGGCCTTGGTTCACCTGGAAATCTTGCCAGTAACTATAGGGATCCAGGTCTCTCCTCGAGAAGGGGACCAAGGCTGGGTCTCCAATGACTCCTGGTGCCCTGAAAACCCTACTGCATGGGTCTGGATTCTCCCTAAGCTCTGTCCTCTGGGTTCTCTAACTATCCTGGTCCTCTTACCCATTCTTTCTTCTCACTTCTCTTCCTATCACAAACCTGTCTCTCACCTCAAAATACCCAAGCAAAACCCTTCCTAGCCAGGGCCCCTTCTTGCCCCATCTCCATCTTCTAACCAGTTTAGTCTCAAAACCCTGTGGTCTACATATGTCCCAGTTCACAAACAAAGTCAAACCCACCAGACTTTGTCACATCCGTATCTGATTAGTCTCTGACACTGCTGACCACTTTGTTTTCTCCAAAAGCTCCTCTTCTCCAGTGCCACTAGATTCTTCTTTTTTTTTCTTCTGAAGTCTCCTTTCCATGCCTCCACCGCTTTCTCTTTTAATGAGATCTGGGCCCCCTTTTTCCTAGTTTCTTTTACCCAGTCTCAGGGATTGCATTATGAGGAACAAGCACACAACTCCCACATTTCTCATACTCAGATATCTGATGGGCATCTCCGGGATAACCAGCAGCTCCCTCAAATGCCACCACCATCTTCCCTCAACTTTAGTCTCCTATGCCTCTTCCATCTCAGTAGCTCGACCCAGTCCCCAAGGTGTCCCCCCCTTTCCTATCCTCACGGTGCTGGGTTCGGCCCCCGCCTGGGGCTCCATGGACTGCTTCACCAGCTTGGTGTCTAGGACTCCGGTGGCCGCTGCGCGCCGCAGCTCCTCCGCCTGCACTGGACTGATGGTGACGAAGTCGCGGGGCCTCGGGCCGAGCAGCTGCATGCGGGCAGAGGTCGGCGGGGGACCCGGGGCCGCAACCAGCTTGAGGCGCAGCATGCGCAGGAAGCGGCGCAGGCGGTCGGGGGGTGCGTCGGAGAGTAGCAGCTGCACAGCGCCTGCGGGAGGAGCGCCCTCGGCGGGGAACCGCAGTGTGCTCCGCCCGGTAGCGGCGAAGCGTGTGAAGAGACGCGCAGAACGCAGCGGATAGCAGCGCGGCCGTCCCGCCGGCCCAGGCGCCTGCAGCCGCAGCATCAACTCGCGGCGCTCGTTACGACCCAGGCTCAGCTCTGCGGTGCGTAGGGCCTGGCGCTTTCGCGGCTGCCCGCCGGGGCTCAGCTCTTCCACAGACACACGGCACCGCAGTTCCGCGTCCTCGCACTCCGCTGCCGCTGCCAGGGTTCCCGACAGCATCGTCACCGCTTCTGCAAGTCTGCAAAAGGACCAGAACATAAGGGTCACAGAGGCTGTCACTAGCAATACAAAAAGGTCAGAGATGGTAAAAGGACACTAGGACCAACCAAAAATCCAATTAGAAATTACTCTCCCACGCAATAATTTCCAGAGTGGTGAATGGGCAGCGTCAAATGCACCCCGGTTTGGGGAGCCTCGGCTGTCCCGCGAGAGCCGCAGAAAAAGGGAGACCCTGAACAGAAAAGAAGGCAGCTTCGAAAAGACCTAAGGCAGGCACTGAGTCTTCTCCCCGGGAAACTGGGGACTCTCACGTGGGGAGATGATCAAGGGGGCTGACATGTAATATGCTCTTCCTATCTTCCAGGTACGTTCATTGGTTTATACGCAGAAGGGGAGGTCTCACTATTTCACTGTGTACAGAAGTGGAAACAGGTTGGGAGAGGTCATACAGCTGGTCCAGGATAGTGGGATTCCAAAGCCCTGTTGCATCCCATCTCCAGCTTGGGGAAGGGGTAAAATATTTGGCTGGGGAAATCCCGGTGGGACCCTGGGACCCAGGAATCCTTGCTCCCTCCGTCTGACCCTCTTGTTTGCATCCTTCCGGCATGGACCCTTTGAAGAAGCAATCTCTTTGCCCCCCATCTCTGAGATCGAGTAGACACTCACATGAGCGCGGGACGAACAAGTCGAACAGAGATTGCCTGCCGGCGAAGCGCCGGCACTAGAAACTTTCAAATACTGCCAGTAGAAAATCACCCTATCACTGGCCGGATCTTTAAATTCTCCAGCCAATCAGAGACATGGGCGTGGCAAAGGGTGTGTCATTGGTTGGGTTTCAACTCCGCGAGCTTGGGCTGTACCAATCGCATACCGGAGGAAGGAGACTTATTGTAGGGGCGGAGCGTACCAAGTCGCGTGGACTAGTGGATGTGGCAGAAGAAGCCGAGGTGGGGGTGGGTGGGGGTTATAGCTGTGCGGCACGTGGTGTGGTGTCACCCAACCGGAGTCTGAAGATTTACTTTCAGAACCATCCCTCCAACACATTCCCCCTCTCATCTAGCCCTCACTTGGCAGATGTACTGGGTCCCTTCACCGGATGGTCGCCCACTCCTGGGCAGACCACCCTAAAGTTTGCGCAGCCTCTGCACCTGCCGCTCAACTCTTCCCACCCTTCTCTGCCTTTGTAAGGGTCGTTTTACGCATTGTCTTTCCCATCCACCTAAAGCCCATCAGTGAGGGCCTCTGAAACCTGTGTCAGATACTCAGAGTACAAGGGAAGTGTGTGATCCTCTGTCTTTGGGAAATACTTACCCTCTTGTTGCTCTGAGTGTTTGGGGAATTTATTTTTAATTATCTTTTTCCCCCTTTGTGGAAGCTTGGAATTACATACCTGGGAGGGATCTTACAGGTGACTCCAGACTGTTTGTTTTCATTTTGCAAATGAGGAATCACGGCCCCAAGAGGTTTCACCAAAGGTCACATAGCTTGTACATAGCAAAAACAAAGCCTTAAACTTAAGTCTAACCTGGCCTAAGCACCTCCGTGTTCCACTACTACACCACACTGCTCCCAGGTGATTGGTCTTTACAAAGGGAATCTCAGATGCTGACAGCCACTGACTGCAATGCCCTAGCACTGTCGGTAGGTGTCGCCCTAAGCAAGTTTCCTTATTGTATCAAGCCTTTGTTTCCTCATATGTAAAAATCGGAGGAAGATGAAAATGTGATGATTGCACAACTCTGACTATACTAAAAATAATTGTGAATTGTTCACTTTAAATGTGTGGTATGTGGATTATATCTCAATAAAACTTAGGAAAAAATCACGAAAAATATATTTTTCCTCTTCAGTGTAGTCTTGACATATAAGTACCAATAATATAAATTTTCAAAGTCACTGTGGCAGGCAGAAAAATGCCCCCCTAAGATATCCACTTCCGAATCCCCATAACTTGTGAATATGTTACCTTACATGGCAACAGGAACTCTGCAGATGTAATAAATAAAGGATCTTGAGATGGGGAGATTATCCTGGATTGTCTGGGTGGGCCCAAGGGAATCAGAAGGGTTCTTATAAGGGAAAAAGGGAAGCAGGAGAGTCAGAGAAGGAGATGTGATGAAGGAAGCAGAGGGTGTGTGTGTGTGTGTGTGTGTGTGTGTGTGTGTGTAAGAGAGAAAGAGATTTGAAGATGTTACTGCTGGTATTGAAGATGGAGGGAAACATCATGAGCCAAGCTAAAGAAAACAGGAGATTTCTAGAAGCTGGAAAAGGCAAGGAAGTGAATTCCTCCCTAGAATATCAAGAAGGAGCACAGTTCTTCTTGACACATTTCAGATCTCCAGAATGGCAACATAATTGATCTGTGTTGTTTTAAGCTTCTAAATGTCTGGTAATTTGTTACAGCAGCAATAGCAATAGGAAATAAATACAGTTATATAACTAGAAAGTGAAAGAGCTGGGATTATAGCCCCAGGTCTGTCTGTTTCCAAAGACTGTGTTCTCTTCTTACTATCTTTTACTTCTAGCAGGCCTAGTACACTCACACAGCTTACTGCTTTCCCCTTTCTCTCTGTGCAGTACCCCAGACTGCCTCTAGAGAAGACATAGAGACTTTTACATGGATTTTCCCCCATTTTTTTCTTTTGGCTTTTAATTGTAAAATAGACATAATATAAAATTTACCATTTTGACTATTTTAAGTGTACAATTAATTGCCATTAAGGAAATTCAAATGTTGTAAAACCATCATCACTATCTATTTTCAGAAAATTTTCATCATACCAAATAGAAACTATGTACCCATTAGGCAATAACTTCCCATTCCTCTGTCCTTTCAGCCCTGGTACACCCAACATTTTATTTTGAAAATATTCCAACATACACAGAAAGGTTGAAAGAATTTTATAATGAACATCCACATACCTGCCACGAAGATTCTATAATTAATATTTTGTAGTACTTCATATCTCACATTTTAGCCATCCCTTAATTCATCAATCTATTTTTTGTTATGCATTTCAAAGTAGCAGATAACAGCACATATCACATTTAACCACTTCAACACACATTGCATTAACCAGAGTTTATGCTTACCTTTTTGCATACAGTGAAACGCACAAATCTTGGGCTTATTGTGACAGGAGTTGTGACAGATGCATATACCTGTGAGGCTCAGGCCTTTATTAGAATATAGAACTGTACTATCCAATAGGGTAGCAATCAGCCATATGTGGCTACTTTTAAATTTAAAGTCATGAAAACTAAATGAAATTAAATTGTTCGTTTGTACTGTCCACACTTCAAGTGTTCATAGCCACACGTGGACAGCACAGACAGGGCATTTCCTTCATTGTACAAAGTTCTAAGAACATTACCATCATCTAGAAAGTTTCCTCATGCCCCTTCGCAGTCAATCCCTGCCCTCAGACTTTAGGCACCTCCATTTCTGATTTTGTTTTCATCGTAGATTTTAGCTTGTCCTAGAATTTCCTATAAATGGAATTACACGATATGTATTCTTGTGTGTACAGGCTTCTTTCACTCAGCATAATGGTTTTGAGATTCCTCCACGTTGCTGTGTGTATCAGTTGGTGTTTCTTTTTTATTTCTGAATAGTATTCCATTGTATGGGGATACCAGTTTATCCATTTTCAAGCTAATGACTATCTGGGCTTTCTGTGGATTTATGCTTTCTATTGAACAATGCCTATTCAAAAGAAATTAGTGGGTCGTAGAATAGATGTGTATTTAGTTTCATATGAAACTTCCAGAGCTCTTTCCAAAGTAGTTACATGCCCACCCTGACTTTTGTAAGAGCAGCAACAGTGAGTCCTTGTAGGGAAAGGAATAGACTGAATAACTGGACACCGCCTCAGGGTGGATTAACGGTCCTCAGGATCCGCCCTCCTCCCTTCCCCAGCGCAGCTCTCCAGTCAGTTGGATGCTGATTGGCCAATGGAGGAAGGAGGCGGAGCCAGAGAGACTATTTACTTCTGGGGCTGAACTTCCTCAACCTTCGCTTGGGGCATCCTTGGTTGGCACCGCTCTGTAACTCGCTGCTGCTTCAGTGAGATCAGTTCCGAGAGAAGCGCAATACTGTCCCCCGGCTCTCCTCGCCCAATCCGAAGCTTGGTTTTGACTCAGAAGGTGTGGGATTTTCTTCATTACGAAATTTCCTCCTTGAGAACGCTCCTTATGTCTTGTCAGCTCTTTCTCACCGGTGGTCTCCGTCCAGTCTGCTGCTCATTAATAAAAACAATGATATTAGCGCAGGACTGGGCGGTTTACAAAATGCATTTTCGGCGTTATCTCTTGATACTTAAAACGGCTCCTCCCTTCCATTTTATAGTCTTTTCTCTCCAACTTTTGCCATCCCACCTTTACAGTCCCTAAGCTTACAGGACAGTCTTGTAGGGGACGCGGGAACGGGGAGTGGGGCTGGAAGGGTTTTTCAGTCTTCCAGCTTCAGGAGCACAACGTCATCACTGGTCAGGGGACTCTTGTTGATCCACCCTCTTTGAAATCTTAACTTCCACAACACACTCTCCTCATTTCTTCCTACACATTGGCTGCTCCTTATAGTCTCCTTTGCTAAACCCTTTTCTTCAACAAGACCTTTCAGTGTGTAAGGATATTTTTTTGGCCCCTACTCTTTTCAATACCATGGTTTAATTATCAGCTACATGCTGAATCCCAATATGATATCTCTAGCTTGCCCTTCTCCCCTGAACTCCAGATTATATCTCCATTTGTTCTCCTCATACTCCACACAGATGCCTAACAGGTATGTCAAACTCACTTTCTCAAGAACAAAGCTTCTAACCCCCAATACCAAATAAAACTGTTTTTCGCCCATCTTCATCATTTTTGTAAACAGCAGCACCAATTTGGGCTCAAGTTAAAAACTCATGTCATATCCTTGATTACTTCTTCACCTACAACATCCAATCCACCATCTGAAAACAAAAACAAAAATAAACAAACAAACAAACCTGTTCTGCCTCTAAAATGTATTTTGAATCCATTCCTATCCCTCCATTCCCACCCCACATCCTAGAGCTAGCAGCCTGTCATTTTGTTCCTGGGTTACCTCCATTATGTTGCTTCTGTGCAACATGAACTCCCCAGGGGCCCTGGTCTCCTTGCAGGTGGAATCTGAGTTTCTAGATATAGAATCTTCTGAGTCCTCAGACATTGGGTGCAACAGCTGCAGGGCTCTGCAAATTGAGACAATAAAATCATGTGGTGCCATTTTTCCATATAGGGTTGGAAATGGCTGGAAGCCTGAAGACTAGCAGAAGCAGTGAAACTCCGTCCACTGGTGTAGCTGCTATGGCAGCTAGAGACAAAGGAGGCCACCACTGGTCCCAAAGGCACTTAATTCTTTCTGCTAAGACTTGGAGGCAGGGCTGACCCCAGAGCTAAGGAGGAAGAGAATGGGGGTGGTAGTGCTAGTGGCTGGGATGTAGCCAATCACTTTCATTCTCTGGGTCTGTTTCTCTAAGTGTAAAACGAGGGCTCACGGTATAACTAACATCATTCTCTGCTGGGCTTTACATTGAACTCCCCAGAAAGCATTGTCAAGGCTGTAAAATCACCACTGGATGGGGGTGGGAGACACTGGAACCAGTGAGGAGGGCAGTTCAGAGCAATGCTCAACGAAAGCTAGAGAACACTGCATTTGGGGACCCCTGAGAGTCAAGGGCAGAAACCTCCACCAAAGGCACTCTGGAGCCCAGCCCCTCAGCCCCAGGTCTTCCCGTTACTCTCCGGACAAGACTCAAGCTCCAGGCCCGGCCCTGCCAGGAGGTTCCTGAGAAAAGAGGACCAGGTCGTCGCCACTGTCCTGGCGCGTAGGAGGAAAGAAGAGGAGCCTTTTGGTGGCCTCATCTCTGGTCCGCCCAGTCGGGCAAGCCCAGCACAGTCCAGTCAGGAGTCCTCAAAGACACAAACCGCCAGCACTTCGGGCGCTGGCAGGGTCCCGCCCCACCCGGCCCCGCCCGCATCCCTCGCCTCCGCCTCTGGCCGGAAACCCCTCCCCCTGCCCCCGCCGGGTCCTCTCATCCTTTATCCCCTTCCAGTCCCTTTCCCTCCGTGGGTAGGGGAAGCTTCACTCCGCCCTGTCCCTCCTTCTTCCTCCCTCTCCCGCTCCCGGGTCCAGACTCCAGGTCCCCAACCGGCTCCGCCCAGGTTCCTCCCTCAGTCCCTGCTCCGCCCTCCCGTTTCCCGCCCCAACCCGGGCCTCCAGGCCCCGCTATTCTCCTCCCCCAGGCTCCGCCCCGGCCGCCGGAAGCCTCTCCCCGCCCCCGGCCCCGCCCCCCTGAAGTTTCTTGGGCCCCCGGCGGCTGGCGGGACAGAACACAGGGAGCGGCCGCCCCGCCGGGCTTGGATGGAGCTGGCGGGGCTCGCGCGGCCCCAGGAGTGAGCGGCGGAGCGGCGGATCGGTCGGAGCTCAGCGGACTCACCATGGAGGAGGTGAGGGACGGCCAGGAGGGGGCCTGAGCTGGGGTCTTCGAGCGGCTCACGGCGGTTAGGGTTTCTGACTCAGGCCCTTGTTCCAGCCATTCTCTCTCTCGCGGGGCTCTAGACAGCAGCACATCATCCCCCTACCCCAACCCCCAGGCAGAGCCTAGGCTGGGCGCGGTAGGGATTGCGTCCGGCACTTCAAAGACCCGTCCAGCTTCATTATCTCTGTAGCTTCTCTCTCTGTGGGCACGTTATTGTTCCCATTGGATTGACAGGGAGACTGAGGCTCTGGCTAAAAGTGACTTGGTGTGCTGGTCTAGAACCTCGGTTACCGTTAACTCCCGGTACCAGCCAGATCAGATCCTGAGGGGCAGACTGTATGTGTGTTGTGCTAGATGTGTGTTTGGGGGGCGAGGGGTGTCTGTGAGTCCTGAAATCCTTGTCTCAAGGAATCTTGAGGCAGTGACCCTATCTGGTGGCAGGAGGACTGGCCTCTTTTCTCCCCTGTATAAGTCCCTGCAAGTCCCCTTCCTCCTACCCTCTCACCTGCCCCAGAGTTGGGCCCATGTAGAGGCTGATCCTGACACCTGCCTTCCCTACACCTCTGGCAGGGCTGACTCCCTGGAGGAGCTGGGCACCTGGACCAGCAGTGCCCCTTGAGCCTCCCTCTTTTCTCTCAGGACCCTCTTGGTCTGGGGTGGGGTCAGGCACTCTGTGACCCCTTTACTTGCAAACTCAGTTCTCTCATCATCCAAGCACATAGCAAACACTTAAGGTATGCCTGTGGAATGGATAAATTAGAGGAGGGGTCTGCTGAGTCTAGAGGACTTTGCTTCATGTCCTCTGAGGGGTTCTCAGCTTCTGTCTCTCCAAGCCAAAGGGAAGAAGATATGTCTGTGCCTGGATGACTGGAAAGAAAAGATGAAGCCTTCACTTTTGGGGTAATGCTGGCCAACTGGGGAGTCCTGGGTGGACCAGGCTGCTTGTGTCCCCATCAGTACTCATCTCCCTACTTCCTGGGGCCACTGCCCAGGGACAGCTGGGCTGTTAGGTTTCCATCCAGGCCAGGCCCTCTGTTTCTGTGGGATGGTAGATAAGTCACTTCCCCTCTCAGCCTGTGTTTCCTCTTCTATAAAATATAAGGCCGGAGGGCCTCCTCTCTTGGTCCTGACAGTATGATTATGGCCCCTTCATTCCGGAGTCGGGGGCAAAGTCAGGCCATTATGATTTGCTATGGTTTCTTGCTGACAGAGGTGGGTCTGCCCTTCCTTGCCCCAGGCCTCTATTGTAAGGACTTGGCTGTCTGTTGCCCCTCCCCTTCTCCTGGAGGATGTGGGACAGGGTTACTCCATCTTCTGATTTGTTCTGGCCCCCAATTAAGAGAAGTTCTCCTGGGGTTTCCTGGGCCCATGGTTTGTCTCCTGCCCAGCCCAGCCCAGTCCTGCACTCCCTCTGGTCCTGAGTTTCTAATATTGCCAGTTACTGATTCCCAGGTGCTGAAAGTTCCCCACATAATTGAGCCATCTATGGTCTTGTCCACCTCCTCCCCACACAGCCAGAAGCTCCCTATCCCTATCTCTTTTCTTCCCATTTCTTCTCTCAGTCACGTCCCCTTGTTTCTTTAGGCCCCAGTGTCCATCTTTGTTTCTCTAAAACCCCTCTTAGATCATAGTCACCTGCTTTCCCCCATGACCCCAGGCTGGCCTCATCACTTCATTCCCACATGGCTGCTTTCAGATCTTCCCCCAGCTTTGAGCTTCCTTCCCATGCCCCGGCCACCCTGATGCCAAGCCCCCTCTGTGCAATGGATTGGTAGTTTCTGTCAGGCTGAGGTTAAGTGAAGAAGTGCAGGTCTGGGCACTGGGCATCTGTCCACTTATGTTCTCAAGACTTCACTTTCCCTAACTATAAAATGAGGAAGGTGGATGATCCAGAAATGCGATGACATATGTGCAGAAGCTTTGAAAACTTCAAATATCAATGTGAGGTATTGCCACTGGATTAAGGCTGAAAACCCTGGACCCAGGCTTTCCCGTCTTTGCCCTGTCCTCCCAGTCATGCCTTTTCTTGGCTTGGCTGCTCAGTTGCCCTTTTATATCTAGAGAGCGGCAGGGCAGTGTCCTGTCCGAGGACTGGTTTTGTGACTTTGAGCTAATCTCTGGCTTGATGCTGTGTATCTCCCAACAGGCTGAGATCTTCTCAAGCAGGGGATGCCCACTCACCCCCCAAACCTGGGACTTCCCTTATTCAAGGTCTTTGTTGCCCCTGTCAGACTGGAAGTTCCCCCAGGGCAGAGCTTGTGCTTCCAGTCTCTGATTGCCCCACCATCTCATGTCTCTGACATGGTGGATTCTTAACAGAGTTTGGTCAGAGCATCACTAGATTTAGCAAAGTGTAAAGGTTATCATAAGCTCCCTGTGATGCGAGGTGCCAATAAATTTTCTTTTGCTGGCCTCTGTCTTCTGCTATGGCCTTTGTTGTGGCTTTCCACCTGCTCCCTTCTGTGCGCAGGGTCAGGTGACCTGGTGCCAAGGGGTGCCTCAGGATTGTCCCACAGTGGGCAGGGGAGGGCCTGGGTGAGGATGGATGGGAGAGGAGGGGGTGAAACAGGAAAAACAGTGGTCAGCTGGTCAACAAGAGGAGAGGATGCTGAGAAACTGGGCTGAGCAGGACAAAACCTCCCCTGTGAGTTCTGCCAAGGGGGAGGGGCCACTTATTAAAACATACTGGGGCAAAGCCAGGCCCCCTGGTGGGAGAGTATCTGAGGAGGGATTGGGGCTGGGTGAAGGGTGGCAGGCAAGTGGGACCTGCAGCCTGGTCTCCCTTCATGTTACTATTGCTATGGCTGATTCCTGATATGGAGACCCTTTCTTGGGCTTTGGTTCATGCCTCTAGCCCCTCACTTGTCACTCTGCCATCCCAAAGTGCCTTCTTGCCTCAGTCTCATCCCAGCCACATCCATCCCTAAGGCCCTGGGCTTCCTTCTCTAGCCAGTCCAGCCATGCTCTTCACTGGGTACTGCTCTGCTATACCCTGAGAGGACAGCAGGCAAAGCACGAGGTTTCAGCTTTGCTTGCTGGGAGCTTCCAGTTGTCAGGAAGTTTTCACGTGTCAGTGGGTGAGGCAGGCAGGGGGAGTCACAGTGCAGGGGGTTTAGAAAGGGGTATGAGATCCCATGGGATGGTAAGTGGGCCCCTGAAAAGGGAAGGTGAGCTTGGAGCTCAGAAGTGGAAGACCTAGGCAGCAGCTTCAAGCTGTACCATGCCTAACTGCTGCCTTGTTTAAGAGTCGCCGAGAGTCAGCAGGCCTAGGAAGTGGCCAACAGTGCTATAGTTGCTGATAGAGGGGTGTGATGTGTGAAATGTGGGAATGGGGTTTCCATTTCTCACTTCTTCCCTTCCAGCCCTGGGCCTGCGCCCGCCTGCAAAGGTCACTGAAGTGATGAGGCCCCTGTGGTTCACACAACCCATGGGGGAGGATCTGGTGCTTTAGGGAGTGGGGGTTGGATGCATGATAGGATACGAGAGCCTCCCTTTTCTTGTAAAGGGCCCCGAAGCCTCTTCTTCTCCTGGTCAGGGTGGCTCATAACTGGCCTGTAGGCAAACCTCCCATTTCCTCACCCTCCATCTGGGAAGACCATTTGGGAGCATCCCACTTCCTCATTTTTCTTGTCATCTACAAGTTAGGGAGAGACCCTGAGGGGGCACCTCACATTCCAAAAAACTCCTAGAACATTGATGCTTAGCAGCTAAGCCCGGAAAGGTCTTGTTCTAAATTCTGAACCAGGCCCAGGGAGAGAGGGTCCTGAGAGTCAGAGGCGATGGCAGTGACAATGGTAACATTAAAGACAGCTACCGTTTACTAACTTTAGGGCAGTGGTCCCCAACTTTTTTGGCACCAGGAACCAGTGCTCCTATGAGAATCTAATGCCTGATGATCTGAGGTGGAGCTGAGGCGGTGATGCTAGTGCTGGGGAGCGGCTGCAAATACAGATGAAGCTTGGCTCCCTCACCTGCTGCTCACTTCCTACTGTGTGGCCCGGTTCTTAACAGGCCACGGACCGGTACTGGTCTGCGGCCCAGTGGTTGGGGACCTCTGCTTTAGGGTATCCTAGGCACTGCTTTATATGCCATATTTTTATTCAGCAACATTTATTGAGCAGCTACTATGAGCCAGACACTGTGTAGGCACTGAAGATATAGCAGCAAACAAAACAAAAACCCGTGCCGGTATGAAGTTGTATATAAACTTTGCAACTTCTATTAATATCTCCATTTCATAGCTGAAGAAACTGAGGCTTAAAGAGATCAGATGACTTGCCTGTGATCAGCGTAACTTGAGTTTCAAAGCTCAGACTCCCAACTGCCAAAGAGTATGCCGTTCACAGGGGTGGAGGGGCACAGTGAGAACTAAATTAGGGGTCCCCTGCCATAATAGAGAGCAGGAAGGCTATGCCCTACCCAGCCCCTGACAACTCATTACACTTCCATCTGCCTGGGCCTGTCCTTCCAAAGGCAGCTGTGGCCACAGAGTATCCCCTGGGGAGAGATGTGCTCCTTCTAACTGGGGCTCCTTTTTGAGCTCTATGTAAATTACAAAGTAGTCAAAATTAGTGCTAATTTCCTTCTAGCATCCTCTAGATTCTGACATGCTCTCGACCCCCTCTCCTCTACCTTCCCTTTCACACTTACTACTGTGGGTACCAGTCACTGAAGCAAAGTGGTAGCAAATCGGGTATATTTTTATTTTCATTTCACAGAATTTCTTGCATACTCATTATGTGTAAAGGAATAGTGCTAAGTGCTGGGAACCAGAAATGAATCTGACCCCATTTGGTAGGCATACACCTGGCACTCAGCTACATAAGCAGGTAATAAAGAGGCATAAGATGTCAGTGCCTGGAGGGCAGCTGCCATGTCTAAGAGAAAGGCTGAGTTTGCCTCCTGTTCTAGCCTTTGGTTGAAGGCATAGTCCTTGTAGTCCTCATCGGATAGGGTGGCTGCCCCAGAGTCCTGGCCTGAGATTGGGAGGAGAGCAGAGGATCCTCCTATTTTGAGGCAGATGCAGGGGCTACAGAGGGGTTTCTTTAGAAGAGATGGGGTAGAGAGGCAGATTACCATTCTGCCTGGCTGCCTCCTCTCATCCTTCTGATCCTACTTAGATGTCCTCTCCCCTGGGCAACCTCCTTGGGCTCCCTGCCCAAGGTTCTGTACTGTAGTCTCTCACCAACCCCTTCACTGTTTCCTTCATAGCATTTCACACTTCTTAATGTGTTTGTGGTGTTTATTTGTCCAGCAACTCCTTCCCATATTTCCCACTCTATGAGGGCAGAGATCCATTATTTTTATTCCTCTCTGTCTGTACTACCACCTGTGACATCATAGGTGCTCAGTACATTTGTTGGCTTGTTGAATGAACACCTTGAAGGCAGAATAGAGGAGCAGGAAGAACATGGGGTCAGAGACCCAGTTTGAATTCTGGCTCTGCCCCTCCAGCTGTGTGAGTATGGCATGTCATCCCTCTCTGAGCTTCTGAGTTTGCTGTGACATGTGGATAATGATGCCATTGCCTCGGAGGGTAGTCATATGAGTTAAATGTGTATAAGATTTAACACGATGGCTCAATACAAAGTGGCTGCTGCTATTATTGTTGCTGCTATTATTATCTTTATTTCTAATTCTGGATTAAGAATATCTGCCTTGGGGGTTGTGGGGAAGCTCACATGGAATGATATCAGTAGGTACCCAGAAGAGGGACACATCCCTAAAATGGCTTATGGACTAGCTAGCCCCATGGTGGCAACTCTCATGGCATGCCTTGATGCTATCTTACAGGGTATGAAGGACGGAGGTGAGAAGCCTCGGGGAGCACGGACAGCAGACAAGGCTGGCTGGATTAAGAAGAGCAGCGGGGGCCTCTTAGGGCTCTGGAAAGATCGCTATCTGCTCCTCTGCCAGGCCCAGCTACTGGTCTATGAGAATGAGGTAAGAACTTGCCTGGCCCTAAAGGTCGGGGTGCTAGGGCAGGAGGCAAAGTGGGGGCAGCTCAGGCCAGCAGGAGGATCCCAGAACCAGGACCGGAAGATGTGTTCTACTTTTGCCATGCTGTGCAACCTCGGGTGAGTGCCTGATCATCTGTGTGTCTCTGTGGCATAAGGATAATACCTCTAGATGCAAGCCTATGGCTCCTGTATAAGGGGCTCTTTGAAGCGTATGTGTACAGGGGGATGTGTATCTCCTCAACTGTACACCTGCACTGCAACTTCCTGTCCTTGGATTAGGTTCCACATATGTGAACATTCCAGAAAACTGAAGCTTGTTCTAGTTAGCAGTGAGTGTAGGAATAATACTTATCGCTCATGTGTGTTTGGAGTTCTTACATACCTCTCATATGATGCTTATGAGAGTCCCATGAGGGTGGTCATCATGTCATGTTTTACAGGGATGGATGCTGAGGCTCAGGATGCTGAGGCTCAGTGAATGAAGGAGCCAGGTCTAGAACCAAATCTAGTGCTCTTTCCACCCATCAGTGCTAGCAAGTAAATTCTGAAACTTAACTTTTGGGTGGAAATCCTCTAAAATATATAGAATATTCTCTTCCTTCTTCAACAGAAGACACTGGCCTAAACTGAGTCTTTTCTTGGTGGCTCAGAGGCACTCATCATCAGACTGTTTTGTAATGCCAGACAGTTATTTTTCAGCGTTTCTTTCTCTTTTAATATGAAGCTGCCAGTTGCCACCGCTGCTGTCCTTGTGCATCTCACATCTTCCCATTCCAAACTCGTGCCCCTTCTCATTTAAGCAGGCTTGGAACTTGGATAGCCGAGGAAACTAAAATTGTGTGTTAAGTAAGAGTTGACAAAGCTCTGGGTGAAAACCTGAGAAGGAAGGGTGCCTTTTACTTGTAAATGATGTTTGTGTTCTGGGGTTGAGGCTATCATAGGTTCCCTCCACTGAAAATGGGCTAGCACTCTATGCCTTTGACAGATGGAATACATGGGGAAGAACTGGCCTGGCGGTGGAAGGGACATGCTGCCTGTTCCCCATCAGCCTCTCTCAGCATTCCTCATGATACCTTGGCAAATTTATAATTGTCCTAGGCCAAGAAGGATTGGGCACACAGATCTATGTGTTTAAAGGATTTGCTCTTGAGAAGTACCTTGTTTCTCCTGCTGGAGGCCCAGTCTCATTGAATTGAGGTGTCAGAGAGGCAGCTGGAGGAGGGCAAAGAGATGAATTGTGCAGACAGCCCTCCAGATGTTCTATACCGTTGCTGTCCCCAAATGAGGATGTGCTGTGGTGGCAGCAGGGGGATATTTTTATAAATAAAGGGCGTTTTTGCAGCTTCCTCCAGTCCCAGCTGCCTAAGAGTTAGTTGAGTGACAGGCCCTCAGCTGTTAGCCTGTCAGGCGCTGCCAGACTAGCCCTGGGCTGCCTCTCCACATCTGGCCACAGCTGGGAAGCAGGGAGGATTTCACATCCTCTAAACATGAAAAATCTAAATTGTGCTTTTAAAAACAAAATCAGTATTAAAAACCCCAATGCAGCCTCAAGAACTTAGCCCTCAGGGGTGGGGAGCTTGGCCCAGGAGTAGGAATTGAGAAATGCTTATTAGTTCAATTCCTCTTTCTTGATGTAAGGAACTAGGCGAGTGCGAATGCTCTTGGCTGTTTCTTTGCTGTTAGTGAGGCTGATGTTCCAAAAATGCTGCCCCCGCCTAGCGTCTGCTGGTTTATCCATTTTTCTGAGCTGCAGAAGGGCCAGATGATTCAGCGATTCAGGTCAAGAGGAGACCCAGGTCAGGCAGCCGTGGGGAGCTGTGTGGTGGAGATGGCCTGACTTTTCATCTGGGCCAGTGGTTGTCCAGCTAGGGGAGGCCTGTGCACATGGGACCGGTGTGCTGTGCTCTCTGCAATGGGGTATCCTTTCCCAGGCAGCTTCCTTCCTCTGGATGCCCAGGAGGAGGGGACTTCCTGGGTCTCACTCTGGGCCAGGCATTCAGTCCAACAAACTGGTCCTATATGTGTCCCTCTTTGAGGGCTGCTCCTTGTAGGGCACAGTAGATGGAATAGAAAGGAGAGCAGACACTTGCAGCATAGGATAGAGAGAGATGGCCCAGCAGGGATTAGGACTGTTTTTCCCCATGGCAGGGTGTCCTTAGTGCCTAGTCCAGTGCCTGCACCTGGTAGGTGCTTTGTGCATTAGCAAAGGAGGGAGGGAGCACCAAGCCTTGGGCTTATAGGAGTGGGCAGCCGAGAGACCTTCCTGGACCAGATGGATTTTACTATCTCTTGTATCAAGTGGAGGAACCTGGAAGGGATTGGAGACTAGGGTTTGGAAAGAGATGTGTGGAGGCAAAAATGGAAAGACACCTGATAGAATTTGGATGGGAAAGCTCAGGTTACCCTTTTCCTTGAGGCACCGAAAAGTGGGTATATCAGTGGTTATCCACCTTAGCTGTATAGTCATCTGCTTTGAAAAATACTGTTGTCCGGACTCTACCCCGCTCATCCTCCCAGGGATCCTGATTAGTCTGGGATGTTGCCTGGGCATTGGAGTTTTGAAAGGTTCCATGTGCCACCAAAGTTGAGAACCTCTGGTGTAGAAGAGAGGTTCTTAAACTTCTGTATATATTCGAATCACCTGGAGGGCTGTTAAAACTCAGATTGCCAGTCCTATTTCCCTAAGATTATGATTCAGGAGGGATGGAGCTTGAGAATTTCTAACAAGTTCTCAGGTGATGCTGCTGCTCCTGGACCAAGTACCATGCTTGGAGAACCACTAGTGTAGAGCAACCTGTTGCTAAGGCTCTTATCAAGCCTCTGCCTCTAGCTGGGAGGAATGCGCTGTGATGGGAAGAGCTCTGGCCTGAGAGTCAGAGGACATGGGTTTGAGTTTGGCCCTACCTCTTATACTTGGGTCTGTGACCCTAGGGCAAATCACTTCACCTCCAGGCCTCATTCTCTTCTTCTGTAAAAAGAGGCAAATACTAGCTTTCTTAGGGTGATTGAGAGGCTCAGGAGAATCAGGAATGTACTTGAGTGCTTCTTCAGTGTCAGTGTTTCTTAGTACAATAGTTCCTCATTATCCACAGGGAATTGGTCCCAGGACACCTATGGATACCAAAATTCACAGATGTTCAAGCATCTTACATAAAGTGGCATGGTATTTGGATATAACCTATGCACATCCTCCTGTATACTTTAAATTATCTCTAGCTTACTATAATACCTTATACAATGTAAATGCCATGTAAATAGTTGCTAAACTGTATTGTTTAGAGAAGGGTGACAAGAAAGAAATGTCTGTACATGTTTAGTATAGGAACAACTGTCATAGGCAAAATATATAATCCAGGTCAGCAGCAATGTAACTTTTTTTCCAAATATTTTTGATTCAAGGTTGGTTGAATCTGTGTATGCGGAACCCTTGGATATAGAGGGCCAACTGTATATGCGGATTATCATGGAGGGAAATTGGGGCATTTCTTCTACAAATAATTGAGTCACTGCCTCATAGATATTCCACCAAAACTGCAGAGCATTGAGGTGATCTCTAGGTGGGTGCTCTTGCTGACTAGCTGCATGATGTGCAACAGCAAAAGTTGCCTTCACTTGTTGGCCAGTCTCCAGGGCAATTCCCCCATCCCCCACCCCCACCCCACCCCAGCGCCTGCTGCTACTTGCCTAAAGTCTCCAGGGTGAGACTGTACCACATCTAGGAAGGTATTCCAGCTGGGTCTTCCTGGAAGAGGAAGCAATTGACCACCATTGAGGGAGGAGCTTGTCCTAGGCAGCTTGTTGGAGAGCACTCAGGTGCCAGGGCTGATGGGCAGGAAGGCAGCCTAGTCAGCATTCAGAAGTGGCTTAGAAGAGGCTGACCACTATCCTGGCCGCTGGCCATTCTAGTGATAAGGCCTCAGGATGACAGCCTTGTGTGTGTGGGAGGGCAGTGCTCTTAAGGGAACCCTTGTCCTCTTCATTGTGCAGGCCATGGAGAGTGGCCTCTTACCCCAAGAAAAGGGTCAGCAGAGGAAGATATGGGTGGAGAAGTCAACTCAGGATCACTGTGGTAAAGGCAGGGCATGTAGCCCCAGCGTGCCTTGTTCGTGCTTCCCTCTGTGGTTCTGCCTGGAAAGCCTTTTCTTTTCTCATTTTGTGACAATTTGCTCCCTCTTCTAGATACCTCTTTCACAGATCTCTGCCTGGCCTCTAGGACTGCATGGACCCTCAGGCACCCTTTTCTAAGCCTCCCCAGCTTCCTCTGTTTCCTCTTTTGACCTTAGGCATATTCGAGTCAGCCCTGCTCCCCACCTTTGGGCTATGAGCCCTATTTCTCATGTGCGTGGTGAGCCTTGAGGGTGTCCCTCCAGCTAGCACAGACTTGCTATACTCATCTTGGTGATTAATTGGCAGCCTGACCAAGTGATTCCCTCATTTGAGTGGGATCAGGGTCTGAGGTGGGGTCTGGGTATTTGAGTGTCTGGGTGCATCTCATTCTCACCACTTTATATCCCCTCTCTCCCTGTCCCCAGGATGAGCAGAAGTGTGTGGAGACCGTGGAGCTGGGCAGCTATGAGAAGTGCCAGGAACTTCGTGCCCTCCTTAAGCGGAAACATCGCTTTATCTTGCTGCGATCCCCAGGGAACAAGGTAGGGCTGTGCCTACTCTGGCCTGACCTCCCTCCAGGCTGGGGTCTGCTTCAGAAGATCACCCCGGGGGCTCTCTAAGATTGGCTGAGCTTCTAGATGCAGCCTACACATTCTCTGTGGAGTGTTCCCTGAGGCTTAAACCCGGGACTGCTGCAGGTTGAACCTTTTGCTCGTTTGGTCTCTCCAGTCCCTGGTTGATAGGAGATGTATTTAGAGCTCTGCTGAAAACTCTGCTCTCCTCTCCCCTTCTAGGCTCTGGAGCCTTCTTCCTAGGCTATAGTTGGAAAGTAGCCTTTGGAAGTGGAGCCCTTGGCCTTCTTCCATACCCTGGCCACAGGAGGCCCAGGGATGAGGCCTTCATCCTACCAGGCCTCTGACACTGTGATATAGTCTGGGCCAGAGGGGAAGGTGTGGCCTCCCCATCATCATAGGCCTTTCTGGGTGGGCCACCCCTCTACTCTCCATCCTAGACACAGTGCTCAGAGATGTGCAGCCCCCCAGCTCTCCTCCCCTTATACTTTCCTTTCTTGGTTGATGCTAGAGAAAATCTCTTGCCTGAGAAGTTCTTTTCCTGAGACATGCTGTGTGTGCAGATGAAGTTTGCTGTTTGTACCACGTATCTCTGGCAGGGAGTCTGGGTGGGTGTTGACACATGGCATAGATATCAGGGGGGAGTCAGATTCTAGGCTGGCGTGTACAGCACATCTTGCCAGCTCACGCCCATCTGCAGCTGGGTCACGCCTCCTCCCGACCTCTAAAAGTCATGTGGCGCCTCCTGGAGTGGCTCTGAGTCACAGAGCCTGGGGGTTGGGGAGTGGGTCTGGTCTGGGCCTGCTGGAGGCCATTCTGTTTCTTCCTCAGCTTTCAGGGCCAGGAGCCCAGTCCTCTGTGGCTCTGGGCCCTGGAAGAGACCATGCTGCTTTACTCACTAACCTTTTGTCCTGCTCTGTACTGGGTGGGGACAAAGAATCAACTGCAAGGCTCTGACCCTGGGATTGGGGATGTGCCCAGGGTGGGGGCAGGTTTATAGTGTTCATGAGCCTGGCACCAGGTTTCACTTGACATCTGCTGCTTAGGGTTCTTTGACGAAGAGAGCCACATTTTGGTCTTTTAGGCATTAGAACCCTACCTTGTCCTGGAGGCCTGCTTCCTCTCTAGGGCGCTATATTTGTGTTTGTGTGTTTGAGACATGCAGAGTTTGTTATGCATGAAGGTCTACTCCTATATGTCCACTGTGCATGTGTATAACTATATGCAGGTGCATGTTCACCTGGCCATGGTCTGTCTGGGTTTCTGTGTGTCTCTTAGTGAGTTTATGTGGTCATGGGTTGGAGTGGGTCTTACTTCTCTGGGAACAGGATGATCAATTAGGGAAGTGGGCTGTGGAGCAGTTGGTGGGGGCTGCAGAACAGTGAAAAGATAGCAGCACATCCTGACTCCAGCTCAAGGGTCCTCTGATCTTTGCCACCCTAGGAGCTCACACAGAGAATAGGGGCTCTCCAGAGGGCAAATGTGGGGGACTTCCCAGAGCACCACATCCCCTATATTCTCTCACCCTCCTTTCCTATCACCCTGGGTGTTCCCCATCCTCAGTAAGGCTGCCCACTGGCCAGGAGGTCACATGACCCTGGCTGTCTGGTCCTGAAGCCGCCTGTTCTTTTCTTCTAATCAAATAAACAAAGACTCCAGTGTCTTGCATGCCCCTCTCCCCCTGCCTCCTCATCCCTGCCATGAGGTCACAGGCAGACGCTGCCAGGAAGCAGGGTGGCCTCTGCTGGGCCTTGCTGCCCTGCTGGTCTTAGACAGCTTGGCCCTTTCCTCTTTCCTCCCTCCACTCCCCCTCCCACTTTTTTCTTATCTTTTTGTCCTCCCCTGTCTCCCAGTCCATGTGGCCCTATCCTGTGGCCAGTCCTATTAGTTCCTAAGGTCCTCACAGGGCCTATGCCTCTGGGACTTCTTGGAAGGACTTGGGGAGGGACATATGCAGCCTGTGACTCTTTGGGATATGGGGTAGGAGTGGATCAGAAGGAGCAACTTCTTGGTATTCTGCTGGTCCCTGTTCTTATCACCCTTGTAGGACACCTGGCTCATTCAGCAGAGATCACAGAGTTCCTAAGGGTGGGGCTGGATCCCATTTAACTTTGTATTCCTTCTCATAGGGGAGCCCTTTGGCCAACACACTCCCTTCAGTCTGCCTCAGGTGGGCTGACCAATGGGAAAGGCCACAGTTTGAATTGGTTCCAGTGGTCTATTCTTGCCCCATTGAGGCCCCAAGTAGTGAAGAGACCTGTGCAGGGTGCCACTGAGGGTTTGTGGGACTAGAATAGAAACCTGTGATCTTGACTCCAGGCCAGTGTCCTTTCTCTGCTCCATTCTTGCTGCATCTACTGCTAAGTTCAAGTGTGTGCTTCTTAAGCTCTCTAGGATGCTAAGTCCTGCACCAGGCAGGGGCTCCACCAACTTCAGGCCTATGAGCGGGAGTAGCAGCTGAACTCAGAGGGGCTGGCACTGGTCCACCTTTCTCACAGCCCCATCACAGGGTTGGGTGGGCCCTTGAAGAGCCTGGATACGCTGTTCCTTCCTGAGCCCCTAGCAGCCCTGATGGCTGGGCTAAGAGGCAGTTGCCAAGGTGCCCTGGGGTTTCTGACTTAACTGCAGATCTGCTGCCAGGATCGAATTTACCCCGGTCATGCAAATGAGCATTTGGTTGTGCCTGGCATGAGGAGGTGGGCGGGACCCAGAGCCCTGTGTGGGGAGAAGCAGGAGGGAGGCAGCCAGGAGGAAGTTATATAATGAGGATGCTGAGGGGGCCAGGCGGACTGCGGTGTTACATAACTGAGAAGGGCGGGAGGGAAGGTGCTATCTAACACCGAGACGGGGGATGGGCAGGCTGGCAACCAACATGCTGGACAAAGAACTAGGGCATCTTGAGGTCAGAGAGTGGGTAGCAGCCCAAATACGGGGCAAAGGAAGGAACCTCGAGCCAGTTCATTCATTTATTGGCTCATTCATTCAGTTACTGTTTATTGAGTACCTACTATATGGCATGCCCTGGCTTTAGTCAGGTTGAATTCCCTCACCATTGCTTTATGGTAGGCAGTGTTATCTCTTTTTCCAGATGAGGAAACTGGGGCTCATTTGTCCATAAGAAGGGCCAGGGTGATAATTCCTACTACTGAGCATTCACTCTGTGCCTAGCTTAATTCAACTCTTTAGATCCACCAGTGATCTTCATAGCTCCATGAGGCAGATCATGGTGGAGTTTTCCTTTTACAAATGAGGAAACTGAGGCTCCCGGTCTGCCAGCTGTAAGTGGTGGTCTGTCCAGATCAGAGGTCCTAGGAGACTGGGATTACTCCTACTTTACAGAGAAAACTGGAGCTCAAAGATCAGGCAGCTGGCCTGGGGCAGTCAGTCACATGAGGGCAAAACCAGATCTGGGCTCTTTCCACAGGGCAAGGCTGATTCTAATCCAGATCTCTGGCAACTGCACGCAGGGAAGGAGCGCCTTCCCTCTGGACCTTCCCCTCCCTGCCTGGTGTCAGACCTCTTTTGGGGGTCGTTTTGATTTTCTCCTGGCCAGCTGTACCAGAGCCAACTTTGGGATCTGGGTGGGAAGCTTCCTTAAGACCCCAAATGCAAACTCGTTTAAACATCTGCCATCCACCCTACCCATGCTCCCTGCAGGTCAGTAACATCAAATTCCAAGCACCCAGCGGGGAGGAGAAGGAATCCTGGATCAAAGCCCTCAATGAAGGGATCAACCGAGGCAAGAACAAGGCATTTGATGAGGTGCGATGCAGTCCTGCAGATGGCTCTGTGTCTCTTTCCCACTGTGTTGTGATCTCAGAGAAGACCCTGCCCCACTTTACCTCAGATAAGCCCTTGTTTATGTCACTGCTACAAACTTTGGGTCATCTGCTGTCACCTCATTAAATCCTCAAAACTAGGTAGTAGTGTTCCCATTATATAGATGTAGAAACTGAGGTATAAGGAAATTAAGTTAATTTACTTTAAATGAAAACATGCATAAAGTGGTAGAGTAAATTTAACTGGTTGCAGTCATGCATCCTTTCCAACTGGAAACAGCAGGTAGGCCCAGACCAGAGAGGTGCGGGGGGTGTGAGATGAGAGTCAGAAAGCTCATTTTTCAGTTTGGCTATGAAGTCCAGGCCAGTCTGGCTCTAACCCTGGGCCTCCCTATCTGTCTGCAGTGGCCACCCAGTCGCCAGTACTGTGGTGGTGATGGTGGCAACAGCATCCATGATCAGGCTTAGGGCAATCAGGATGTTCCCTGTAGCAAATCTACAGAGGACTGTCTTTGACTCAAAACTAATTGAGCTAAAATGGACCTGGGGACCACCTGGGATGGCCTTTGGATTGCAGAAGTCTGAGACCCAAGGGGAGTGAATCTTCTCAAGGCCCCTGACTTGAATCATGGCTCCTATGTCATGTCTTAGGTGACAGTCATGTTCAGCCCTTCACTAGCTGGGGAAAGTGCCCCCATTTTGTGGGACAGCAGTGATGAGACATATTATGGGTATTGTGAATCTTGATCTGTGGTTTCCTGGGCTATTACTCACCCTTACCCTCATCCCCCTCCTTTCCTTATCCTTAGAATGTAGATACTACTCTCCAGATCCCCCGATCAAAAGGGGCAGAGGCCTTGCTCTTTCTAGGCCTATCCCCAGGGGTCCTGGGAGAGTGACTGGGGTCAGAGCAAGGCCTATTCTGGAAGCAGGTACCAGGAGATTATGGGCCATCTTCTCCCCCCACCTCCAACTAAGCCCAAAAGCAGCCTCAGGGCTGCTTATATAGTCACAGTAGGCTGAGGAACAAAGTACTGATAGCCTATATTCAGGCATGAAGACTGAGGCAAAGAAGGCAGCTGCAGAAAAAAGGAGAGCCTCAGACTGCAGGCAGATGACAAAGGCAGTGTAGAGGTAAGGAGAAGAACAGGTCTGGACATGGGGAGATGCTTCAGAGAGAAAGGTAGTGACAGGGTGCTTGACCCTGTGAAGTGAGTATGTGGGTGCAGACCCTGACTTTGAGTTAATGCCTGAGCATTTCTTCTTCCCCCCAAAGCCTGTTGGGGACTGAACTGGTTCCTTTTCCTTCCCAGATAAAGGTGGACAAAAGCTGCGCCCTGGAGCATGTGACACGGGACCGGGTACGTGGGGGCCAGCGGCGCCGGCCACCTACAAGAGTCCACCTGAAAGAGGTAAGACTTCACCCCAGCTAGTACAGTTGAGCCTGGGACCCAGCTCCTTAGGATGGTAACCAGGCTTAGAGACCCCTTTTTCTGAGAACTTCTGGAGCTGGGGCTTT
Source organism: Macroglossus sobrinus (assembly GCA_004027375.1). Classification (NCBI taxonomy): domain Eukaryota; kingdom Metazoa; phylum Chordata; class Mammalia; order Chiroptera; family Pteropodidae; genus Macroglossus; species Macroglossus sobrinus. Next base: position 66,932 of record PVKZ01002879.1, on the reverse strand, counting down.
TCAAGTGTTTTGTGGGGAGCTGTGTGTAAAGGCACACGTGTTAGGTATGTTCAGGGTATCGATGCACCTGCTGCACTTGTTGAGTCCACACACTGGCCTTAGCTAGAATTGGTACTTGAAAGAAACTGAGACCCTGAGACTGCTCTCTGCCTCTCAGAGCTCAGCTTCCAGCTGGAGAAAATACCTGCTCCAAGTAGAGCAGTGTCTAAGTTTTGTACTGAGAGCTCTGGGAGGCCAGGGCAGGAGGGACCCCAGAGGACCCCCTGGTGCTTGAGCTGACCCTTGAAAGACAGGAAGGGTTTCAATTGGCAGATATGATATGAAGGAGATGCCTGTTAGAGGTAATGGTGTGAGCTGAAGCATGAGGCAGGAGAGTTCAAGGTATGCCCAGTCCCTTTGACTGGGAGATCTGTCAGGGAAGATGGGGTTGGGTGAAGGAAATTGTGGAAGCCTTGAATGCCGGAACTAGGGACAGGATGGATGGGAGGAGGGTCAGTTTGAGGTCTAGGGAAGGGTGGTTTGGTTAGAGGGAAGAAAAACCAGGGGACCAAGAAAAAGAGGAAGCAGCAGGGCCTCCAGACTCCCAGAGGGGTTGTAAAGGGAGAGGCCAGTAGGAGAGAGACTGGGAAACAAGAGTCACCTGGGCTTGTGATTGAATATGGGGCTAGGAGAGGTGGACTGGACAGAGGGAGGGTTGTCAGAAATGCCCTCAAGACTGAAGGCTGAGCAAATAGAAACCCTGGTACAGGGGATTTAGGAGAAGGTATGGGCAAGGGAAAGGGTAAAGGAGGAGCCTCCTTTCAGACCAGTGTTGCTGATGGGGGCAGGTGGTGGGTGGAGAGAGGTCTTAGAGGCCAGGAAAGAACCTCAGCAAATGCTAACATTTGGGAACTAACAGTAGGGAGCCAAGGAAGAGGAGGCCAGAGAGATGAGTGGTGTATCTGGGTAGAGAAGGGTACAGGACCTGAGGGTGGTAACATTTACAGCATATTTTCTCAGAGGAGTCAGCTAAGGATTGACATGGGAATAAAGAGCTAGGGATGCTGGGCTGGGGGTACCATGGGAGGGAAGAGAAGGAAGGGAGGGGGACAAGGTTATTAGAGACTTTGTTTTGACGTGAGGCAGCCTGTTCATGTCTCAGCTGAAGGAAAAAAAGCCTGTAGAGGGAGCGACTAAAACAGCTAGAGAGAAATGCCTGAGGTGAGAAGTCAAGGAGAGGCTAGGGGAGGTCCAGCCTTTGAGGGGAGACCCTTTGAGAAGAATTCTGGAAGGGCCTCTCATCCCGTGTGTCCACCTGTGCACATGTAAAAGGGAGTGAGGGTCCTAGCCAGGACTCCCGCCATCAAAGGGATCTTGGGAGAGGCCTACTGCCCAGCCCTGCTTCAGGGTTTCTGAGGCTCCCTGAGAGGGTCCCCATGACTATGTAGCTGCAGAGTGTCCCTATGGGTCCCTGGGGCCAGGTTGGTATCAGCTGTCAGCTTGGTGCAGCTGTTCCCCTCTGGCAGTCAGCTGTGGTCTGAGGCTGCCTGTGTCTGGGGCCACATCTGACGATGCGAGGAGAGTGGGCAAGGGCTGCTGAGCAGCTGGACAGGCAAGGACTGGAGAGGTCTAGGCCCGAGGGCTGGGTGTGAGGCTGGAGACCGTACAGTGGTCTTTAAGGAAGAGAAGCAGAAGTGAGTGCAAGACAACTCTAGAGACCTATATTTGAGTCCTAGTCCTGTTGCTTATTGGCTGTGGGAACTCTGGGTGGGTGGTCACAGAGGAAGGACACTGACAAGGCCACACAGCCAGGAAGGGGTCAGGAACAGGGCCTGCTGCCCAGGCCAGTACAGTTGTCATTAAAAAGAGCAGAAGAAGCAGACTGAGGCACCAAGAAGACACCCCGGCTCAGATTTCCTAGCCTAAGATCATAGGAGTGAGGGAGAAGAGAGGATTCATCAGAGGGTGTGGAGAGTGGGGGACTGGGGACCTGGGTAGCTTGGATGGGGGAGGGCTTTAGTACCCTTGTAGGTGGGCACATCAGACCCAAAGGCCAGTCGTCCAAGATGACACCCATATGCTGCATTCCACCAGGTAGCCAACGCAGCTTCTGATGGGCTTTCACGCCTGGACCTTGATGTTCTGGACAGTGGACCTCCAGTTTTTGCTCCCAGCAATGATGTCAGTGCAGCCCAAGCCCGGGAGGCAGTCCGGCCCCCCATGCCTCCTACCAAGACTTCTCCAGCACCTGAGATGACCAGCCTTGGTGACAAAGCAGAAACCCTGGCAGGGGAGAGAGCCCTAACCCCTATCTCAGCAAGCTCTGAGGCTCACCCTGAGAGCCAAGAGGACTCAGAGACTGCAGTAGAGAAGGACAGTGGCTCTGAGCAGCCCCCCAACAGGGTCCTGCCTGACAAACTGAAGGTGAGCTGGGAGAACCCCAGCCCCGAGGAGCCCCCTGACCCTGAGAGTGCAGAACCACCCCAGGTGCCCTGGTCTGAGACTTCTGAGGCTGCACCCAAGGAGGGTAGGAAACCCCCTACACCCCCACCTAAGATCTTATCGGAGAAACTGAGAGCCTCCATGGGTGAGATGGAGGCTTCGGGGCCAGTCCAGAGTCCTGGGGCCTCTGAGACCTCTGCTCCAGGCTCAGCAGAGGTCTCAGTGAATGGCGTGGATGACAGTCCTGAGCCTGTCAAGCCATCTGAGGCCTTGGGCACCCCAGGAACTCCCCCGAAGAATGCAGCAACGTCCACAGCATTGCCCCCCAGGGACCAGCCACCTCAGTTCCATCCCCGCTGCTCCTCCATGGGGGACCTGCTTGGGGAAGGCCCCCGGCGTCCACGGAAGCCTGGGGAACGGCTCTACCGGGCCCATCTGGAGGTGAAGGTGGCCTCACAACAGACGGAGAAACTGTTGAACAAGGTGCTGGGCAATGAGCCGGCCCCTGTGAATGCTGAGACATTGCTCAGCCAGGCTGTGGAGCAGCTGAGGCAGGCCACCCAGGTCCTGCAGGAAATTCGAGATCTGGGAGAGCTGAGCCAGGAAGCACCTGGGCTACAAGAGAAGCAGAAGGAACTGGTGACCCTCTATAGGAGAAGTGCACCCTAAGGCCTGCTGGGCCAGGGCATTGTCCCTCCTAGCTGGCCTAGTTTCATCAAAACCCTGTCGAAGAGCCATTGGGCATGTCAGGGTTTGGCCAGGACCTATAGAGACTCCTGGTATCTTTCTTGTCATCCAGGGTTACTATCTGGCTATCTAGGCTGGCCCTCAGGCTCTGGCTTGGGCTGGGAGCACATACTCAGAACCTCTGTGCTTATGCAGTTGTTCCAAACTGCCCCAGGGCTTTGACACAGTCCTAGGGGTTCTGGGGATAGCATCACCTCTGCTTCTCACCCTAGTAGTTTACATTCCTGACTTCTAAATAGAGCACAGCTGAGTTCCCCACAGCCTCTATGTCCAGACCTCCCCAGGCAGAGAGCCTCATGGCAAAGGCAACTTTAAGCTGTAACCAACCCTTCCACCCATCTATTCCGAGTAGCTGCCGAGACCATGGGTCCAGGCTATAGGTTCATCCTGCAGCGAGTGAGACCTGGAAGCCAGCTAGGGCCTCTGAAGACAAGTGGGAGACATTTGTCAGAAAGCCATTTGCTGTGTGCTCCTTCTCTGGGCCTGTCCTATTCTGCAGGCCTTCCCCTCTGGTGAATTGGGACCAGAGGACTTCAGGGTGGAAGAGGAACTCGCAGTGTCTCCTAGTCTAGTCCTGCCTCTGAACCAGCTTGTGACCAGCCTTGCACATTCTTATAGAAGTGAACCCCAGAATAATCTCGACATCAACATCATAAAATCTTGCATGTAATTCATTATAAATCAACCTTCAGAAGAGAAGCCGCCCCAACTTCCGTGCCTCCCCAGATGGAATTTATATCTGGGTCTCTGCGGTTCCTCCTCAACCCAAACAGGTCCAATACCCCAGTCATTTCTTCTAATGCTGAGGGGTATGTTGGGGTCTGAAACCACTTCCCTCTCCTGTCTTCCCCCGTACCCCTCTGGCTCAGGTCCTAGATGGACTGCTTTTCCTGAACTTCCTAGTGGAAGGTGCATTTTCTCCTGGCCCGTGCCTGCACCCTGAGCCTCTCCCTTGGGCACCTCCCTCCACCCCCACCCCCATCATCTCTGGCTCTGGGAGCACATCCAGTCTTCATCCTGCTGCAGCAGCTGGACTGAGGGTGGTGCCTATAGGTGCAGAGGCCCTGTGGGTCGCATTCATTCTCCCTGGGACCCATGGGAGTGGGAGAAGCTCCCGACAGGCCTGTTCAGGGGTTTTCTGCATGTGCACTTTTGTTTACTGAAAGAGGAGAGAGTGGGTCACAGCTGTGTGCCCTGGTCTTTCTGCCCCACTGCCCCACATCCAGCCACCAGTCGTGCCCACTGAGGCCTGCCAGTGCAGGCCAATGCTTTCTTTACTGTACTTCTGCTTTGTTATAGAGTAATAGAAGGGGCCAGTGTCCACTCTGTGACCTGAACTGGGCAGGATTGGGGATGAGCAGCAATGTCATGGCTCGTGAGCCCCCAGGGGCCTTCCCAAAGCACACTCCTTGGATAAACTAGGCTCCCATGCTACAGTCTGCCTGTTCATCTGTGCCCAGTATGAGAGCAAGGATGTCATCAGGCACCCATAGTCATGTGGCCCCCTGCCATCTTCCTTTGGGGAACAGCTTTCCCCCACCAAGCAGCCTGGGCTGTCTGGAGCTTTAGCCAAGTCACCTGCTTCCAGGGACTAGAGCCTCCTTTTCCTCCTCTAAGTGTTACCAGGCTGAGCAGGTAGCTCTGGGGCAACCTCAGTGGCCTAATGCCATTGGTTTCTATGGGGTCACCATGCCTTGGCAGCCTGGGTCCCTGGGGGAAGCCAGCTTTCAGGGGAGGAGGAAGAGGATGGGAATATGCAGGTGCTGCCTTGCCTGTCTCCTGGAGGAAGATGGCATTCCATGTCTTCTGCTTATGAAGCGCCTTTCTTGAAGTTTGTCAATAAATCCCTTTTTATGGAACTTTTCTGCTGCAAGCCTGTTTGTTGGTGTGGAACCAGCTCCAGGGCCGACCTTAGGGAAGCAGAAGGTAGGCATATAATCGGTGGCCTCACTGGCCCGCCAAACCCCATTCTAGGGCATCTTTCTCATAGGCTGGGCTGGGGCATGGCCCTCCCTCAATGCCCCATCTTTGCTAAACTCAGCCAGGCCCCCAATTTCATCCACACATGCATTTTTATAGGCTGGCAGCTATGTGTCATAAAGAACAACGCTTTTCAATTTTTAAAAGCTTTATTTGGAAGTAATTTCAAACAGAAGAGTTGTGAGAATTAGAATAGCACAGAGAACACTCTATTGGTTTATCTTTTGAGTGCTTTCTCTCTTTAATATAAACAAGCTTTTTTCTGAATCATTGGAGAGTTAGTTGTCATGGCTCCCTGAATACTTCACTGTATAGTTCCTTAAAATAAGTATGTTCACTTATGTAACCATAGTACAGTTGTCAATTTCAGTATATTTAACACTGATATGATAGTTATTGTTCATATTCCAATTTTGTCATTTGACCTAATAATATTATTTATATTTTCCCTTCAGTGTAGGGTCAGATATTACATGTCTCTTTTGTCTCTTAATCTAAAATGTTTCTGCAGCCTGCATTTATTTTTCATGATATGAACATTTTTGAAGAATACAGTCCCTCCCTCCCCTCCCCCACTTTAAATAGAACATTCCTCACTTGAGTTTGTCTGAAGTTTCCTCATAATTAGATTGAGGTTATGAATTCTCAGCCAGAAAACTTCATAGGTGCTACTAGGGCCTTCTCAGGGCATGACATCTGGAGACGCATGCCTCCATTTGCCTCTCATTGATGATGTTACCTGGTCAAGGTGTCTGATTTCTCTACTATAGAGTTCTGACTTTTCTCTTGTAACTAATAAACAATCTGGAAAATATTTTAAGACCATGCACAAATATGTTGCATCTCATCAAAATTTCTCCCTAGATATAGTCTCCATTGACAATTCTTGCCTGCACAAGTGTTTCTTATGATGGTTCAAAGTGATTCCAGCTGTTATTTATTTCAACCTCAGTGCCTGGTCCTGGTTAGGGATGAGCCTGCAACCTGCCTTATGCCCATGGCACCCCTACTACATCTCGGCAGAACCTCAGGGCTTCACTGAGCATTCTTTGGTAGTCCCCAGTTCAGCAGACAGAGATTCAAGTCAAGCTGCCAATGTTCAAGTCCCATCCAGGGACCTCGGTGAGTCTTGGCATCAGTGGGCCTCAGTTTCCTTACCCATGAAAGGGGAGTTGCAGTCCTCTTCACTCCCCAATGTGTGAAAGCACCACAAAGGCTCCCCAAAGCTTGGATCCCTTCCTTTCAGGGCTGCTGGACAGGCCTGGTGGCCAACATAACAGGAAGCACCTGACGTGGGGCCTATCAACTGAGGGTCATCAGGCCTATGACCCTTGTGTCCCTCCTGAATTCCCCTTCCACTGTCCTGACATGTGACAACCATACTTAGTGAGTGGCCTGCAGAAGCTGGGGACCCCAGGCAAATCACTTCACCCTCACAGGCCCCTTTTCTTTGAGGAAGAACCAAGGTAAGGGAGAGAAGTCCCTTTATTAATAGAAATGTCCCCACCACCCTGGCCCAGAAACCAGGTCCTCTCTGGAGGGCTGCATTAATGGGTGCAGCTACTGGGAAGGTGTTGGTGGTCAGCCACAAGGCTGAGGAAGGATGTGGTGAGAACTTTCCCTCTGGTCCTGGGGGCTGGAGGCCTGCATAGAAAAAGGGGTCTTACTTTTGAATACATGCTGCGATCTCTCAGTGGCCTGAAGTTCTGTGGGTAGTTACAGTAGACGGACCTAGAATAAAGCAGGGAGTGGGCATCTAGATTGCCCCTCTCTCTGCTTCATCTGAGCCTGGGACCTGCAAACTCTCCATGTCTTTCTGGAGTCACCATGTTTTGTGCCCTCCTCCAAGTCCTGTCTTCCTGCTTCCCTCCTCGCTCCATGAGACATATCATGAAAAGGCCATGTAAACTCACTCAAGTGGGGGTTTCTCTGATGTTATGAGGGAGGCTCTGTGGGGGAACATGGAGGGTAGAGAGGTGATGCTGGGGATTCCTCCCTATTCTCAGAGTTTTATGAAAGGAGCAAAGTTCCTGGAGGATGTAGCAGGGGTATAAGTAGAAAAACTACGACTTGAGATTTAGAGGCAGACATATCTAGATTAAAACTTCAGCCCTGAATGAGCGACTTTAGACAAACTGTGCCTCAGTTTTCTCCCCCTGTAAAATGGGCTAATTCTCTTCTTCACAGGATTGTTGTGGAACACTTAGCCCATGGACTGCCTTATAGAAAACAATATACCCCAGCCTCACAGAGCTTCTACTATTTGGCAGGCCTACATTTGTGTCTCATTGTCACGGCAGTGGCCTCAGGAGGAAGATGTATTTACCACCTACCCCCATTTGCAGATTAGAAAATTGAGGCTTAAACAATTTGCCCTAGGAGACCACAAGTTGGTATCAGGACCTAGGATCTGACCCCCTCAGGTCCTGGCCTGGGGCCACAATCAACTGTTTCCTGATTTTTCTCTGGAGAGTCTGTGACTTTAGATGGAAGCTCTGGCCCTGGGGACTTCTGGCAGGCTTGGGGTATCCCCACCTTTCCTGGTGCCTGGAAGATACCAGGAAGCTTGTCTGGCTCTCTACCAGCCAGCTGTGGCCCGAGGGCAGGCCCTTTCCTTATAAGGACAACAACTCAACTGTGATGAAACTTCTCTGCTGCCCAGCTGGGTGGGCGGGGGAAGGGAAATGACAGGCTCCAACAGCTACAGCTAAGAGCTTGAACCTCCACAGGAACTCACCCACAAACCTCCCCTCTCCCCTTCCTGTACCTGAGCTCCTCTGAGCACATAGTGGGGTTTTTCCAGAGGCCATCCAAGGCCTGGTGAGGAAGTAGGAGGAGGCTCTTGGACAAGTTCTCTCCCTCTCTCCCTTTGGACCTCTAGGGTCAAGTCCTAAAGGGATGGGGGTGTGGATGGGGCTGGTGGGCTGGTGTATTACCCTATACTCCCATTGCTGTGTCCCTAGTATACTGCCCTCCCCAACAAAATTTAGCAGCCCACTATCCATCTGAGAAACTAATCATGGAATCACAGGATATCAGCACTGATAAAAATCTTTATGACCATCTAATCCATCCTGCTGGTTTTAGAGAGGAGGGAGTAACAGCTCAGAGGATCTGAACTTGCCCCAAATTAAAAATTATATATATAAAGCCTATATATATAAAACTATATATAAAAACCATACATAAATTATATATTATACACAATAAATTATATGTAATCATTATATCTATATATAATTTATATATAAAATAAATTATACACATAAATAAATAAATTTGGGGGCTTTTTCTTAGTTTCTTATTAAAAGTTCCTTTTTAAGAAATCTTAACTTGTTAGATGAATAAAAGGACAAAGGGCTTTTCCACACCAAGGTCCGGTTAGCTCTGGGTGGTTCCCTGATGTCTGGAGAATCTGGGGAGTCTTGGCCATTTCCCAAGGAAGAACCAAATGTGGCAGATGGACAGTCAGGCTCCAATACTGCTCTGCTCAAGCTGCATGACCTGAAACAGCTGCTCAGACTCTGTGAATCTCTGTCTTAGGTATCCAGGCAAGATGATTTTGAGGATAAAATGAGATAATTAGGATAAAGCCCCTCGCTTAGAAGTTGGCACATAGTAGGGGCTTAGTAAATGGCTAACAATGTTGTGTTCTGGCGCCTATTCTGTGTCAACCTGACCTTCCCATGGATTCCAAATATAATACACTGAGATCCTTCCGCAGGTTGCTCACAGACTTCTCAATTTTGTGAATGTGATGAGAGGAGCCCTGAGTTAGATGTGCAAGTTCTGCAGCAGCAAGAGCAGGGATCAACAAGCTGCTTTTCCTCGGAAAATAAGGCAAGGCCTTGTGGAGAAGGGGATCTTTGCCTGGGCCTTAAAGGAGTAAGAGTTTACCAAGCAGAGGAGTTGGAAAGGGCATTTGAGACAGAGGGAAAAGCATGTACAAAAACAGAATCACAGTGTGTTAGAGCTGTAGCAAATTCTTTGTGTCATATCCTGTAGGAGGAGGTGCTGAGGGAGGGGTGAGGGCCTAAGAGATGAGGTGGCAAAAGGCAGAAGGTGGTGATGTTTACCCAGAAAGCTTGCATTTTATCCTTGAAACCAAGAGGAGTCATGGAAGGGTTTTAAAGTGGGCAGGACAGGCTGTGGGGTGAAGACTGGAGGCAGTGACACCAGTTAGGAGGTGGTTGTAATGGACCAGGTGTGCAGTGAGGGCCTGAGCTGGGACAGTAACTTTGGAGGTGGAGTGGAAGAGTAGATTCTTTTAAGGAGGCAGAATGGGGGATTCGGGGTTTTATGGAAGTGAGAGAGATAGCGTGAGAGGAAAGGAAATCAAAGGTGACTTACAGGGTGCTAGGGGTGTGGAGGCAGGTTGGGGAGACATTGGCAACTCTATGGAGGGCTCTGGTGAACTGTCAGAACTAGGTTGGAGAAAATCTAAGGATCACCGGCATTTAGATGGTAGGTGATTACAGCCACAAGCATGGCAGAGTTGTATCTTACATGTTACTCAGGATTAGATTTACTGTGACTGACAAAAGGCCATGGGGTCAGGGGACTTCATCAAAGGCTAAAATCTGGGCTCTGGGGGAGATAGACCAAGAGAACAATGACACAAGTTCATTTCTCTCTCATCTATGTTAAGTTTAGCAGTGGAGTCCATTTCTACCACAGCAGCTCCCTGGTCATCTCAGACCCAGCCTCTTTCTCTCTTACTGCTCTGTCATCTTAGCACTTGACACCCACTTCATGACCTATGAGCGGCTTGGTTCCAGTTACCATGCTTGTATTCTAACCAATGGGAAGGGAGAAGGGGTCATAAGGACACACACAGGGCCACACCTGGCTGCAAGGGTGATCTTGCAGCTCTTATCCTGATGACTATGTTCCAGATGAAAATCTGAAGTCTTATTACCAAAGAAGAAGAGAAGAATGGATCCAGAACAGTGTTTTTCAACAGGGGGTCATTTTGTCCTCCAGGGGGACATGTGGCAATGTCTGGAAATATTTTCATTTGCCACGACTGGGAGGGGTGCCATTGGCATCTAGTGGGTGATGGCCAGAGACACTGCTAAACATCATACAGTGCACAGGACAGCCCCCCACACAATTGGCCCAAAATGTCAGTGGTGCAGAGATTGAGAAACCCTGACCTTGATGAACAGTTTAGAGTCCTACTGCTGCAACTAGGAGAACATGCAGAGTAAGTGGACAAGTCACTTGTGGGCATGTAAGATACCTGTCCCTAGCAGGCCACACTGTCAAGGGAGTTTAGCAGCTCAGACTGAGGCACTGGTGTTTCGTTAGAGTTACTGCAGCTTGGAGGGGCTCCTGCCCTCATACAAAAGCAAACAGATTTTGTTTATGTCTTTTTGTTTTATTAATTTCTTGATGTTGGTCTCTGAAGTACACATTCCCAGGCTGGACTCTCAGAGAAGGGGCTTGATTAAGATGTGGGCATTTCTTTGCCTACCAACCACCCGCTTGCTTCTTGTGGGGGAAGAAGTCGCACAGTCTGGGCAGCCAGGGCCATTCTCTGGTTCAGTCTCTCATAGTATGACGACCCAACCAGGACCCTCACCCCAAGCCTCCTGGCCATAAACCAGGCTGGGTGGCCAAAGTGAGGTCCTTGTGGCCCTGAACCCTCAGAGATATCAGTTTGGCTTTGCTGGCTTTGCCCACAGCCCTGAACCAGGTCTTTCTGCACTTCCTCCATTCCAGGCAGCCTTCCAGCTGAGTCAGCGTTTCTGAGCCCCGCCCACCTTCATTTCCTTCCAGGCCTGTGGCCTTAGTTCTGAAGAGAAGCAGGCCTGCCCCAGCTGGGGCTGGTGCCAGGCCATGCTGAGGCTAAGGCCTGTGGGTCCCCAGAGTCCCCATGTGGCCAAGAATGTGCCTGTCAGTAGGATGGGTAGTATGTGAACAGCTCTGCCTCTGGCAAGGGCTAAGGAGAGGAATAGCCCCCAGACTCTTTTGAACTATCTGGGGTCCCTGCCATGGGTGAGTAAAGGTCTTCCCAGGCCAAATAGATTCCTCACTTACTTTTCTCAGGCTATTAAAAGGCCCTCTGAAAGGTACTGGTCTCAGAATCACCCATTGGGCCTGCGCCTGGGCCAGAGTCAGTCCCTGCAGTGAGTCTGGAAGGAAGGGTGTCAGTGAGTTCAGGAAAGGTTAACTCCTGTTTTCTAACCCGTTTCTAGAGGCCCAGAGAGACCCTAGAATTGTTCAGCATTTTCAAATATCCAAGTTCTTCAACAGGACTAGGAAGTGGATTGGGTTGGTGGCACAGACCTTCTGGCCCTGTGACCTCTGACAAGTTGCCTAACTTCTCTGATCCTCAGTTTCTTTACCTGTTAAGTGAGAAGAATAATGCCCACCAAAGAGTTATGAACACTAAAGAAGGTGATGCATGTGAAACGTCTGGACAGTGCCTGGCCCATGGGAGGTACCCAGGACACCGCAGCTGTTCTTATTTGTCATTGTATCTTGTTTTTCAAGAAAGCCTTTTTTTTTCTTCATTTTCTTTTTTTCTTTTTTTTTCTTTCTATCTTTCTTTAATTTTTTTTTTTATTTTTGTTGTCTTTTTTTCTTTCAGGAGAGCCTTTTCTACTCTTATCAGAAAGTCCTCCCCAGAGCTGCCACTCTAAATCTTATCACAAAAGTCTATGGTGGGACATCAGTAACCTGCATTTTACAGATGAAGAGGCCAGGGGAGGAATTTGCCCAGGGTCATACAGGTCATCAACAAAGTGGAATCCACGTGCCGCATGCTCCTTCCATCCTGTCCCAGGGCTCACCAACCCTACTTGGGAAATGGGCCCAGGCCTTTCATTTGCACTATTGTTGGCAAGAGCCCCAGACACCAAAAGGCTGTTTCCTTTTGTCCAGCTCAGCGCTGGTGCCTGGAATCAGGACGGGGTGATGGGAAGTGTCCTGACGTCTTCCTGCTGGGGGCGCGGCAACCTCACAGGGCTGGGCTTCCTGAATACAGCCGTGGCAGCAGCTGCGTGAGTTGGCCTAACATTTAGCATTTGTTTTTCAAAAATCAAATATTGGAAATGCGGTATGAAAGGAGAAGAGATGGAGTAGATATGAGGGAACAAACTTTTCCAGCAGGGAATAACTAGTTATTCTAGGATTGACAAATCAAGAAATAGAGGCATTAAGCATATTATTCACAGTCAGGGAGAGCATTCATAAGAGCTAAAAATCATTCACTATTAAAGTGGTTACCTCTGGGCCTGGAAGTAGGAGAATTTAACATTTCATTTGATACTTTTTAGTACTATTTGAATTATTATTATTTGTCACACATGTATGTTAGATCAATTAATAAAACAGTTAATGCTGAGATGCAGGCAGAGGCTGTTCAGGCAAAGCTGCTGTGTGGATTCTTTCATCTCTAGCCTCCTTAGATGCAGCCCCTGCAGGAAGTCATTGCTCAGGAATAAAGGGAATTCTGTCAGTCGGACTTCAACTGGGCCCTTCCTCTCTGTCCCCTTAACACCAGTTAAGATTGGCTCCAGGAGGAAAAAAAATAAAAGATCAACTCTAGGACTATTCAACAAATAGAGCTAGAAAATTTAGTTATCCATATAGAAAAGACAAAGAAAAAGAAAACCCTGCTTCACACCATACACAAAAAATCAGCTCTCGATGGATCAAGAACTTAAAAGTTAAACATTAAAAACTTTAGGTGAAATATCTGGTGACCATTTTTCAATATCCTACTTTATTAAAATTCAGAACTTCTGCTTATCAAAAGACACCTTGAATAAAGTCAAAAGACAAGGCTACAAACTGGGAGAAGATAATTTTTTAATATAACCAATAAAACGTAAGTATTAAGAATATATAGGAAAAAATAGAGAACTGTTACAAATCAATTAGCAAAAAGATAGACAATATAATAGAAAAATGAACAAAAGATAAATGGCATTTCACTGAAGTGAAAATATGTATGGCTTCATAAACATATGAAGATCTCATTAGTATTCAGAGAAATGCAAATAAGCACAATAATGTACTATTTTATACCCATTTGGCTGGCAAAAGTTGGACAATACAAAGATAGAAGAGGATGTACACCATGCAATCTCTGAAGTACAGCTATTAAGAATATAAAGTTATATATTCCCACAACTACTTGAGAAAACAATTTGACTTTTTCTTGTCAAGCTGAATATACATTTATCTAGAAGTAAGTTGAATTATTACTCCCATTTTACAGATGAGGAAACTGAAGATTAAGTGACTTGTCCAAGGTTATAGCTAGTAAGTTTCAAAGCTGGAATTTGAACCAAACTGTCAAGTGCTGAAGAAGGAGAGAGGGCATTTATGAAATACTTGCAGACATGAAGGCAACTAATGCCTGGGGGTGAGGTTTTCTGCCATCCCAAAGAAGAACGTTAAATGAAATATCTAAAAACAACACAAATGTAGACATGTGATCATAGCTTCACTAAGAGGAGGGCCCTTCCTGGGTTTCTGGCCCTGCCACATTGTGAGTTCTGGGATAATTTCAGGTGTACCACTCTCCTCCCTTTATTCAGCCAGTGTGCACAGTGAGTGGTCACCAGGTGTGCCTTGTTGTAAGTATAAGATGAGAAGGCAATGCTCCCCTTTGCAGGAATCAGCCCAAGGAGGAGACATTTACATAGGAGGCCTAGACAAGTGCTGCACTGAGTGGCAGCACAAGGCTTGGGGACATTGGGAGGTGAGGTGCATGGACACCTCACGCTAAAACCCAACTGCGGGCATTTCTGTGTCTTGTGAACACATGAAATCTCAGAAGACCTTGCTGCTCTGAGCAATTTACAGACAGGAAATTTAGGCCTAGAGATGACCAATGACATACCCACAGGTGCATAGCTTAGGCGTGGCAGAAAGGGTCTGGTACCCAGGTCTTCTGGTGGAAACCCTGCATGATTCCTGGAAGGTCAAATTCCAGGCCCTCAAGCCAACAGATGGTTTGAACATGCCCTCCTGTGAGCCACAGGCCCTGTTCCTGGAGTGGAGTACCTCTCCTGGCTTTCCTTCTCAAAAAGACATTCCATCTATCCTTCCACCTCCCTCTTGCTCAACAGTGATTGAGACAAACTGGGTGAATCACATCTAAAGCAGCAGAAAATCTACATCAGCCCCAATACCTACTTGGTCAATTCCTTGTGTTGAATTCAGAAAGGTCATTCCTCTAGCATTTTCAAATTCTCACCCAGATTCAAGATCACACTGCCTACAAGGGCATGTCTTCTTGGGATATAATTTTGGGAGGGTGAGTGAGAATATGTGTCAGGGACACCTGGTTATATGGATCTCCCCCTTGCCTGGAACGCCACTACTAAAGCCATTCCTTTGTGTCATTTCTCCAGAAGGACCCTGATAATTGAAACACATCAAACAACTTATCAGCCACGAGTCCCATATTATAGCTATGAAAGTGCTTTAAAGTTTATAAACTGATTGAACATCTAAACATGTTCTTGATTCTCATAACAACTATGCAAAGTAGGGCAGCAATTTAAACCTGTGCATGCAAGAGATAAAGACATTGAATGAGACTCAGAGAGGCAGATGATTTCATAGCTAATCAGAGCCAATACTTGAACACAGGTCTTTAACTTCAAATTCCATGTACCTCAGATAATGGGCAGTTGGCCTTAGAGAGCAGAGGCTGATGGGACACAGAACAGGAAGGTTTTGATAGGAAAATGGAAGGATGCGGGGGAAAGGATCTGGAGCAGGGAGAGTTGGATGGCAGACCTTGGCTAGAGGAGAGGGCATGAGTCCCCGGGGCATTGACAGTTTGAGCAGGAGAAAGGGTGGCCTTTTAGTGGGGGAGGAAGCCGCAAAGGAGGAGTGGGGAGTGAGCTTTGGGGAGTTCTGTCCTGAAGCCTGAGGAGCTGGAGTGGACCTTTCATCAAGGCTTTCGTCTGCTCTCTGGGCTCTGAGGGCTTTCCAGCTCCCTGCCAATATCTGCTGCCTGATCCCTGGCCAAGTGTCTTGTGAGCCTGTCAACAATGACCTAGTCATGCTGGCTTGTGACTGTGCTCTTCGTGTGACCACGAATGAGTCAAGAGAGGAAGCAGGCACCCAAGGACTTCCGGGGGATTCCCAGGATGCAGGCCGCTTAAGGCCCTGGGTGAGGGAGGTCTTGGGGTACCTCAGAGGCTGAGGCTTTCCAACACTGAGCTATAAAATCACCCTCCTCCCAGAATTTGAGAGCCAGTCAAAATATCCCCAGACCTAACTAGATCCCTCTTCTGCCAAATGGCACCAGGTAAGTACAAGCACAGAGATCACTCTGGTGGGCAAAGGTCTGGCTCAGTGCCAAGCATTCTGCAGGCATCTGGGGCACAGTGCCCCCATGAAGTCCTGGGAGATCCACTTTCTGAATGAGTAAACAGAGGCTCCATTTCCCCTAGAAGAACACTTAGAGAAGTAACTACAGCAGGATCCCCAGGAGCCCTCCATTTACTGAGACCTACTACCTGCCAGGCACTTTAGTTATTTGTAAATTGAATCAGATTTTGAAAACTACATTTGATACAATTACATAAACGTGCTATAAAATAAAAGATAGAACTAGACCAGGAGTTCTTAATCTGGGGTTCATGGGACCCTTGAAGATAGAATTTGAAGGGTCAAAAAATTTGGAAGAGAAAAAATACATCTTTATTTTCACTGACTTCTGTGTGAATATTTTTTTCTTCAATGATGTGGTCACAAACCATAGCAGTATTATCAGGACCTTGTGATGGTGTCACTGATAAAATTATAAATATTTTCAAATCAAATTACAGTTTTCTTATATATTTCAAAATATGGTTTATACTCATCACTATTTCAAGATTATAGTTGCTATTAGGCCTATTGCCAGATCTTGAGATTTCATTCGTTAATAAGATGTTATTAAATAATGTTTGATAACTACATTTTAATAAAGTTGACTTCCTTTAAAAGCCTATGTTATTTTATTTTGTTCATTTAAGAATATTATTCTGAGAAAAGGTCCATAGCCTTCACCAGAAGACAAAGTGAGCCATGGTACATATTCACACAAAGCCCCTGATGTGGTCCCACCCTGCAGTATCTTGTGAGATACTCATATTTTTTAAATGGATACTTCTTTTTTTAAGGATTATTTTCTAGTTACATCAGAAAGTTGAATGCTGCCCTGGTTATTTCACTTAAGTGAAATTCGATTTCCCACCATGATTGGAGCAATCTACCACTCTCCAGCTGAACACTTCTAACAGTCTATTAGCAGAAAAATCTTTCCCCACAACAGGTATCTACATTGTTTAATGTAACTGAAAAACAACCTTGAGTCCTCTGCATGTTTTTCTTCATACACATGTATACTCTCCACAATCAGGCAATGTTCTAAGAGCAATGGTTAAGAAATAACGGTCTTTTGGCTAGAAAAAAAGGCTGGTGGTGGAGGGCTGGAGGGCTGTGTGGGAGACGATACAGGACAGCTGTCTTGCTTTCATGAAGGGTGGCCCTTATATTCCTGCATGCAGCTCTGGAAGCCCAACAAGGATACAAGGTTCAAAATCAGGATGGCCAGGGAATGACCAGATGGTCTCTGTTCAATTTTTGCAGTCCACTTCTCCCCCTCATCACCCTTCCTCTTGTGGTCCTGGTTCCTCATGCTGGCTCCCCTCTCCACTATCAAAGTGTGCTCTAACAGAGAGGGGATTGTGGTGTGGATGGACTGGCAGACACAACAGAGGGGCTGGTTAAGCAGTGCTGACTAGGGCATTGCAGGACCCATCCCTGTTTCCTCAGCTGTAGAACGGGCATAATGCTATCTGCTCTTGTTGGCATGGACTAAATGAGATGGTAGTGAGAAAACATTTATGGTTCAAAGTCACGATGATCTTCAACCTATTCACTATAAGGTATAGGCAACAGATCTTCAAGATGGCTTTTCCCAGTGAACTTTGTATTTTCATCGGGGATTGAGTCTAGCTTCTTTTCCAGTGGTGAGCTCTCTTTCACCAGGAGGGGAGAAACAACACAGGGTCAGAGTCCGACAGACTAAACCCGACTCTTCCCTGCCTTATGTCTGGCAAGGCAGTTCAATTCGCTGAGACTCAGTTTATCATCTGCCAAGTGGGGATAATAACACATATATTCCCAGGGCCGCTGTGAAGATTCAATAAAATCCTGCATGAACTGCACTCAGCTCAGAGCTTTGGGGAGAAATACTCTAAAAATGTTTATTGATGAATATGATCACAATCATTTAGGATTCAAATTCTGAGTGCATGAATAGGCCATAAGTAATTAGAGCAGGCTGGGCAGATCAGGGGCTAGTATGATAAGGGGACTGAAGGAAACCAGAGCCTCCACCCCTCACCAACCACCACCACCACAGGGCTTCCTACTGACAGGGAGGAGGTTCCTCTGTGTTATTCCTAGGAGTGAGAGCACTTGATCTCCTGATGGCCTGCCCCTGTGGGGCTGACCCCAGACTGCAGAGTCAGTCGGTCAGGCCAAGCCCTCTTGGGCTCTGCATCCTCCCTAAGTCCCCTGGGTTTAGGAGGCCGGCAGGCCGCTAGGCCTGATGCTCAGCTGCCTGGAGCTGGCTCTCTAGGCCAGGCCTGGAGACCTATGAGGGAGGGCTCAGCTCAGTGTCTCCCTCCTGCCCAGATGGCTCCTCAGAAAATAAGCAAGGCTGAAACTGATAGGGACAGAGGAGAGTAGGAACCAGGACCCAAAATGAGAAGCTAAAACTGAGAGGGGAAGGAGCACACACACAGGGCAGGCAAAATGGAGAGCTTCAGCTCTCTTCAGAGCTGGCTCCAGGTACCCAGGGGCTGCGTCTCACACTTTTGAGCCCTGCAGGCCTGCCCTTTCTCCTGTCCTCCACCCTCTGCAGAAACCTGCAGCTCTTCCCCACCTCATATCCCAATGGAGCTGGTGCTACCCAGAATGAACTTCCCCTCCACACACCACCAGAGCTGGAGCTGCACACCAGAAAGACTGAACTGGACTGGGGTTGGGGACGGTGGTAAGGGTGGTGGGGGGTGGTGGCAAGTTGGATGGACACTCAGGAGTCACCCCTGTATTTGCTAACAGAGGGCCATATTCACTGCCTCTGACCAGGAGGTTTCAAGCATTGTTTCTAAAGCTGCAACCACTCATAAATCGCTTTCCAGACTTTACTGCCTAAACTATTATCCATTTAATATCTGTCTTTAAATCAGCACCTTTCAAAACAGCCTAGTCCCAAGCAATAATATCTGTGAAATCACGAGTTTGATGAGCTGATCTATTTTTTTTCCTGATTTACATTTGGATCAATATGTTATTTAAAAAAACAAACAGTTTACCCACATATCATCTAAACTCACCTTATAGAGCATGTGTTTAAATTCATCTTGTGGTCCATGTTTTGGGAAACTATTTAGTGGAAAGACAAAGATTTGGGGATCATATCACACAGGTTCTACCATTTCCTAGCTGCGTAACCTTGAGGAAGTCACTTAACCTCTCTGGGCTTCAGTTTCCTCAATTGTAAAATGGTGATCCTCCCTCCCACAGCTGTCGTGGGCATGGAGCACAGCCATGGTAGCTTTCCTTTTCCTCCTGGAATCCTGCTGGCTTCCCTGAAAATTAACATAGGCAGGAAGCCTGGTCTCTCTAGTTGTCTTCCTACCCGCATTCTACTGCATTCCAGGGTATCCTACACTGGGAAGAGGTGAGTGTTCCTCTGACATCTGTCCTGGAGTCTACCAATCCCAGGGAACTGCTTCCTGGCATCCACTCCAGGACACCGTGCTGCAAAGTCAGCTCCTGTTCTTATGTTCCACCCTCCGTCAAAATGAGAATTAGCCACGCTCCTTCACAGGGGTGGGAGGCAGCCTGAAGATGTGGAAAGGCTTGTGGGAAGCTGGGTTCAAACCTGGCATGCCACTGTCTCACTGTGTGCTTTGAGCAAGTCACTGGTCCTCTCTGCCAGTGGGTTTTCCCGTCTGTGCAATGAGGGGCCAGCTTTGACTGTGAACCAAGATTCTCTCCCACTTCCTCTCCCCCACTGCAGATGGGGTGGGTGGAAGGGGCAGAAACTCCTGCCTTTTCCTATTGAGTAATTTGTTTCTCTTCTAGTTGAGGATGTGGGAACTGGGAGGGAGCAGGGCAGGGTGCGGATGGGGGTGGAGAGGAAGTTGTTGATGAGGGTGGGAGACTGGCTGCCATTAAACCCTTCTCCACTAGACACTTCTTTCTCCCTTCCCCCATACAACTACAAGGAAGGGTCTAGGTATTTTCTAGGATGGTCTGGGAAGAATTAGATTAATGTGGGGGTGGGTGCATGTCTAGTGGGATATCCAGACTGTGTGCATGGTATTTCCCTCTGAAGAGTGTACTGTGGATACTAACCTGGGTCTCTGAAAATGAGAAGTGGGAGGTTTCAGAGATCACCTAGTCTAATCCTCCATGCTGCTTTTACAGATTGAGAAACTGAGGCCCAGAGGCGAACAGTGATTTGTTTAGGATTATGCAGTGACTTGGCAGCCAAGTGAGTCAAGAATCTAGGAGTCCTGCCCTCTGCTCTCATCCTTCCCGCCCTGCTCCCACCTCTCCTTCTATAGCTCTGGTGACACTCTCAGGGAGATTTGAGGCATCTATAAAAAATGCTCTAATTGATTCTTAAGAGGAAGTGTGGGCTTTTTTGCTCTGAGTTGACAACCACAGCAGCTACACACAACCACAGTAGCTATGCACATACACAGCAGCTACACACATACACAGATAAGCACTTGTGCCCCCTACCACACTCACCGTCCCCCAAGTTTGCACAGACATAGAGACACTTGCTTGTATTCACTGGAATCTAGGCATACAGATGGGACACACCTGTGTACTTCTTCCAGTGCGAGGAGATGCTTAATCAGAGGCTCCTACCTTACACCCTCTAACCTGGTTGAGAGGGCCATGAGTGCCAGTTTCCGTAGTGAAGAATGGATTTGAAGGGGAGGAGCTCAGACTAGGAGACCAAGCAGGGCTTCAGTGGGTAACAAAGGCTCATACCCCACGCTGGGCCCCATGGCCAATGCGCACCAGTCCTAGCCTGAATAGGCTGCTTATAGTTCACAGGGCAGATGACAGGGAGACCACCAATTTGTCACGGGGGCTCAGTGAGGCTAAAGAAATGGAGCCTTGGAGAGGTTAACCAACTTGCCCACAATAGCCC
Organism: Macroglossus sobrinus; assembly: GCA_004027375.1. Lineage (NCBI taxonomy): Eukaryota > Metazoa > Chordata > Mammalia > Chiroptera > Pteropodidae > Macroglossus > Macroglossus sobrinus. The sequence goes on along the minus strand of PVKZ01002879.1, from coordinate 46,579 downwards.
GGCATGTAAATGGCAAAGTCTAGATTTGAACTTGGGTCTGTTTGACTGAGAGCCCAGGTTCTTGGTCCCACAGGCACACCTTTTTTCAAGCCAAAGTAGCTGAGCCAGGCAGCAGCAGCTCCCGCATCTATAAAATGCCACAGAATTTCTCATGCACAAAACAAAGGAAACCCAGTAATATTACTGGGAGTCTAGGTGGGGTTGAGGGAAACTTCATGGACAAGTTGGCTGCTTTAAAAATGAATGAGTTTATTAGAAGGAAAAGTAGAGGAGACAGGGAAGGGCATTCCTAGCAGAGGGAATAGCATGAGCAAAGGCAGTGCAAGAAGGTGCAAGGGTCAAGGAAAGGCATGGTGGCGATGGAGCAGGGGGCAACTAGTCAGCTAGGTTTGTGGTCAGAGCTCTGGGATGGGGCTGGAGGACTGACATGCAGGTTAGAGGAATTGGAAGGGCCTTGTCAGGCAAAGGCATTTAGGTGCCAGGATGTCCTGTAAGGGATGAAGGAGGGGTGAGACTCCATCAGTCCTGTGTTCCAGAGACTCACTCTCACTCCAGGATGAAGGATGGTAGTGAGTGGATGCAAGGACACGAGGCTGAGTCAGGAGACCAAGGAAGAGGTATTACAGGTGTCCAGGTAGGGGTCACGGAGCTAGAACCAGGCCTGGAGCAGTGGGATGGAGAGGAGGGTGGGTGGGAGAAGACAGACAGCCTGAGAATAGATATGGGCAGAGATGATTACGCTACCACCAGGTGCAGGCTTTTGAGACCAACCAGTACCCACTTCCACTGCAGCTCAGGCCACTGGGTTCAGGTCAAAAGGCCTCAGAGAAACCTGGCCCCAGCCCCAGACTCCCTGCTATTTCCAGGAGCTGCCTGCTCCACCCACTTCCCCTGCGGGGAAGCATCAGGGACTACCCCCCCATCTCCCTTCCCTCTCCTCCCCCACCCCTTCCCGCAGGCAGGGCAGGATTTTTTCTTTTTTAACTAGGTAAAGAGCAATCTCTGCAGAGCTGGAGGACAACACTAGTTGCCACTGCTGAGCACAGACACTGACTAGTTCCACCAGCGGCGGATGAGGGAGCCTGTCCCTATGAAGAGCTGCTGGTGCCTCTGGAAACTAGATGGGGCTCCTGTTACCACCATGATGGATCTGTACAGTTGCTGCTTCAACACCAGGTCTGGGGTGGTCATGCTGATTGGTCAAGACTGGTCACATGCCCAGCCTTGGTTGCAAGGAAGGCCTGGAAAGGGAGTATCTGGCATACTCAGCCTCAGTAATGGAAGCTGGACTCTTCCTCATGAGTGGAGAATACCCCATACATAAAAAGGGGTTTCAGATGCTGGGTGGCCAACAGAAATGACAAATGTCTAATATGCTACCTCGTAGAAATATTATCGAGAATTAAATGATAAATTCCATGTAAAAATGCTTAGTAAAGCATCTGATATAAAGAATATGCTCAATAAATGTAGCTTTCATTCCATTAAACTGTAAGCTCGCTGGGGGCAGGAAGCAGACCTCTTTTTTGCTCCCTGCTGCATCCCTAGTGTAACTTGGCAAACGTTTGTTGAATAAATGTCTTGTTTCTCAAATCTGTGCTCTGTCTAGCCTTTTCTCATCCCCTTTTTCTCTTTGCCTTAGCTATAGCCACAGTATTTTCCAAGGAAGAGACATATGCTGGAGCAGACTGAACTCTGTAGCAGAAGTTGGGTGCCCATAACTCAGCTCTACCACGAGCTTACCGTATGATCTTGGGTAAGTCACCTCCTCTCCCTGCAAAGTGGGTACAATAACCTCATCTGCTCTGCCCCACATCTCTGCCCCACATCCCAAATGAGAAAATGTGAGAAGCTTATTGCAAATTAGCAAAAAGCCTTCTGCACCAAAGCCTGGGAGGAAGCAGCTGCCGAAACCATCCATCCACAGAGAAGTGTTAGACTCCACCCCAGAGAATTCACTTTTGAAGAGGGGCCTCTGGGGAAACGTGTGTGGGGAAATAGCCTTCCTCTTCCCACAGTGGAAAGGACTGGTGTTCATATATCTGTGAAATGAAGCTATTTTTATGTAGCATAACTGCCATTATCATAGGGCCTCATTCTGAAGGGGAAGGGTGGGGAGTAGACCTGAGTCATCAGTAAGGCAGTCAGGCCACCCATGCTGACATAAGGCTGCCCATGGATATCAGATCTGTTCCCCAAAATGACTCCAGCTCTTGCCTTCCTCCAGTAGAGGGCCCAAAATGGACAGTGGGGCAGCCAACCTGCTCCAGAAAGAAATAGGTCAATTATTGAGCTTGGGGCCTGTCAATCATCATTGATCTTCCAATTAGCTGTGGGCTGGTAGTGTCCCTGTGAGGAAATCTGAGAATCCACTGACAAGAGCTGGAATACAGGGATGCAAAGGGTGCCTCATACACCCTTCCTGCTCCTTGCAAGGTTGCCCGGCTGGAATTGAGATTTCCACCAGGAATTATCAGGCACGGACATGTGCCCACACTGTGTTTAGGGGCTTTATGTGTCCTCTTTTATTGAATTCTTCCAACACCCTGTTCCTTACGTAGAGGTGATTTGCCTCCATTTTATAAAGGCACTGAGGTTCCTTGGGGATGTGACTGACTCAGCTCTATAGACTCCTGACTATGAGTCCTGGGCTGAGGGTGCCAACAGGAAGGGTGATTATTTTCTTTACTGGAGGGACAGAGAAAGCTTTCCCAGAGAAGGTGACATTTGAGCTGGACCCTAAACAATAAGCAGGATTTAGCTCTCTTGGCGGGTAGAGAGAGGAGAGAAGGAAGAGCATGTGATCAGAAGGGATACAGCATGAGCAAAGGCATGGAGGTGTGACTGTGTATGACTTGTTTGGGGGTGTCAGGTAACTCGAGGTGGCTGGGGTGTGGCAGGGGCAGTGGGAGTTTAGAGGAGGGCCTTATATGCCATGTTAAAGGGTTTGGGCTCCTTGGGGTTCTTGTAGAGCTATGCAGGCAGGCCCTAGGTATCCTCCCGGAAGTACAGTCACACAGAGAGAGGGGAGGGGATCCTACAGTGGAAGGAAGAACAGGGGGTGGCATGTCAGGCCCAGAGGAAGTGAGGTAGATTTCCTGCCCTGGAACCTGAGCTCAGGCAGTGGTGGCCTCACAGTGCTGCTGTGCTGCACAGGCCCAGCCTTCCTCAGAGCTTTAGGTTCCAGGCTGCCCGAGTTCGGAAAAGCCCCTTTCCTCTGCCATTTTCTGAGCTCATCCTGTGTGCCAGCCTTTGCATACAGTATTCCCTTTAATTCTCACAGACACTTGCCAGGTAAGTATTATTACCCCTTTTTATGGGGGATGAAACTAAGGTTTAGAGAGGTTGGGGGATCTGCTCTAGGTCACACAGCCCCTCTGGGTGACCTCATGGGATCCCCACCATCATCTTTCAACAAAAGAATCCTCTCTGAGCCCTACTGTTAGTCAGAAGACTGATAACTTCCTTCCTTCAGAATAAAAAGGATTCTGAGGCTGAACCCAACTCGTCTGTCTCTGCACCATCAGCACAGACTCGGATATAACTCTGGAGAGCCCCTTCAGGGTCATTTTGTCCATTCCATTTTGTCCTCATATTACAGATGGAGAAAATGAGACCCGCAAGTGGCCCTAGAGGTGAGAGCCCAGCCTTTTTTGAATTAGAGTCTCTCACTGGTTCTAGCCCAGCTAAGAAATTGAGTAATGAGGGATAAATCAGTTAGGGTGCAAGGCCTGAGGGGAAGGTGGCTTGTGTGACATAGACTGGTACGGGGCTTCTACGAGATCACAGCCAAAATGTACTCAGTCACTTTATCCCATTCAGAGGACTTCAGTCAATTTAGGAAAAGATGTCCACTCGCAGGACACTTTACGCCATCTGCCTTAAAAGCTGCTATGAACTATGCAAATTTTGGGTGTGGTTCTATAGTGTAGCAGTTAGTACTTCTGCTTTACACGCAGAAGGTCCTGGGTTTGAGCTCCAGTGGAGCCATGGTCCATGGTCTATGGCCATTCCACCCTGAACAAGCCCGATGTCCCATCTCGGAAGCTAAGCAGGGTTGAGCTTGTTTAGTACTTGGATGGGAGACCACCTAGGAAGACCAGGTGCTGTAGGCATAAAAACAAAACAAAAAAATAACTATGCAAATTTTGGTGACATCAAGGTTACTGCATCCCCTAGAGTTGTGCAGTCCACAGTTCGCACAACTGTGAGTGGCTGGCCACCCAACCCTGAAAATGGACGGAGGTCTCTGGCAACTCTCCCCACTTCTTTATCCCACTCTTCTTCTCCTAACCCCTTCCTACAGAGCCAGGGATCAGAAGGCATTTCCTACCAGGCTGGGAGAGGGAAGGAAGGACAAATACAAGGAAGGAGGGAAGAGTGTGGAGGGCAGCAGAGGGAAAGAGTAGAGTTCATTTCTGCTCTTAGGAACCGAAACCAAAAGTCGTGGCAGCAGTTGATGTGAAATTAGGTTTGTGGCAAGACACTAAGGTTTTAAAGCTGTACTGAAGGGGCAAAGCCTCTGTATCTGAGGCGAGGGTAACAGCCCTGGTCAGAGACACCTTAGCTGCGACCTTGGTGTCACCTAGACCAGACCTTCCCTTTCACACTGACAAGAAGTGCACAAGGCAAAAGACTGTTTTCTGAGGATTCAAAAAGCCTTTCTAGACATTACAGTACCCAGCACTGGGGTTAGGATCATTGCTGGAAGGGATGGGGGTGCTCGCTTAAGCCACAGAGTCACCTGATGGTACAAGAGAGGGTGACCCAAGCCTGGGCTGGTGTTAGTGTCTATGTGGACATGCACACACTCATGAAATGGTGCAGCTGGCATCTATGTGCCTGGCATGATGGGAACATTATTTCCCCAAGTTGAGCTCAAGATATGTAAAATAATATGGATTTTTGTGACCCATCTGGCTCTGAAGTTCACTTAGGTGCCACAATATTGGATTCTTTAGGGGCTCTTGATGCTTTATTATAACAATGAGACAGTGTTTGAAACTTGGACTGTCTTTAAAAATTCAGATTGTGTTGTCACCATTTCTTGTGACCTGTATGATTCAATGAACCAGTCATGGACAAGGAACTCTGGTGTCACCCCACCCATGTAGGTTTCCTGGATCCTCTATATAGGGAGGAATGCTGAGCCACATGGTTCCTAGCTCCAGAATGGGCAGCCCCTTGAGGGCTGATTCTGTTTAAATCATCTTTGTATCTCCCATGATGCAGGAGCTTCCCGCCCCTCAGGGGTTATAAGAGTGTAAGCTCCTGGGTTTTCCATTTGTGGGCTGACATCCACCCTGTGCTGGCCTCCCACAGACAGGGAAGAAGAGAGAGGTAGACTGATGGGTCAGGGCACAGGGGAACCTGGCTTCACCATTCTCTGCTCTGGGCCTTGAACAAGTTCCATTCCTCTCTGAGCCTGTTTTGTTTTGTTTTGTTTTGTTTTGTTTTGTTTTGTTTTGTTTGTATGGAGATAAGGATGATTTAAATAGCAGATATTTTTGAGCAGTAACTATGGGTCAAGCACTGTGCTAAGTGTATTGCATGTAGTAACTTATTCAGAAAGTACTTACAAGGGCCTCCAATGTGCAAGGGATACTATGAGGTCTGCTGAGGAAATGGAAGCTTGGAGAATTTATGTGACTGCCCAAGGTCACATGCAGGTGAGTGGCAAAGCTTGTACCCCAGAACCCACCCTATGACCAGCCCTTGGTACTGGATGGACCCTAGCAGGCCTGTGGAGGAGTCAGCATGAAACTGACCTGGGGTGAGGGATGGGGATAAGCACTCTGTGGTGATACTGTTATCAATGGAGGCCAGGTCTGGCTGGCCCAGAAGGAGCTTGCAGCCTGAATTCAGGGTCTGGGGCAATGAGAGTCTGGCCAAGTGAACTCACAGGGTGCTGTGGAAGGAGGCCCTCTAAACTGGGATTCTGAAAGACCATATCCATCAGAAAAGGCAAAAGCTGTCTAGGGCCCTGAGGAAGGGTACTGGGCTGCCCCTGAGCAGGCTCCTCATTTGTGGCCTCAGATGCCCACAGAGGCTGAGAGAGTAACAGAAGAAAAAGCAGGTCATATTCAGGTCTGTCTGACCCACAGAACCGGGCTGAAGACAGCATGGGTCTGGGAGTGCCCCAGAAAGCAGGTCACTGATATGGTAGCAGTCAAGTCACTGGGGCTGCTTCTGGGGGAGCTGGCTTAGCCTCCCTTCCCAGTGCCCCAAGGCTGAATCTACTCCTGACCCTGGACCAGGGACCAGCAGATAGATGATCCAAGCAGAAGGGAATGTGACTTATTTGAGGAACCTCCTGGCAGAGGCTAGCAGACCTCTAGGCCAGCCAGAGAAGAGACAGGTCTGCAGAGCACAGCCCCAGAGGCTGGACACACACACATACACATGAAGCACCAGAGGGACAGAATCTGAGGGCCAGACTGGGTGGGTGTAGGGAAGCCAATAGAAACCCTGCCAAATCCAACAGCTCAGAGTCCTGGAGGCACCCTTGCCTTCTTTCTCTCATACCCTACATCCAGTCCATCAGCAAGTCCTGTAGGTTCATTCCTTTCCCCCTGCCCACTGAGCCATCACTTCACTGTCACCTGGGATACTGCAGTAGCCCCTTCGTTGGCCTCCATAGTCCATTCTTAACACAGTAGCCAGAATGGTCCTGTTATGTGTCATGTTATTCCTTAATAGAAGCCCTCCAGCAGCCCCCACTTCACTCAGAGCAAAAGCCATGTCCCACCTCTCAGCACATCCCTCTTTGATACTGTTTCCTACCCCTCTCCCAGTCTCTCACTCTGCTCTAGCCATTGGACTTTTTTGCTTTTCTTCAAACAAGTCAGGCCTACTCTTCCATCTCTAGGCCTTTGCACTGTTGGTTCCTTCTGCCCAGATCTACATGGCCTGATCATCTACATGGAGATCTACATGGCCTGATCATCAGCCTGCTCAGCATTCTGTATTTCTCAGCATTCTGCAGAAAACAGTACTCAAATTAGGATTATTTGAGGGCTTTTTGCAAAGGTGTAAAAGGGATGTTAGTACAGCGCAGTGCCTGCCCAGGAACACAGGCATCTTTGCTACTCCCAGGCCTGAAGGGAAGGGAAAGAAGTGGCTACTGGAACCAGGAAGGAGAGAACTGTGTGAGAGTCCACTTGACAGGAGCAGGGGCCAGCAGGGAGGGAGCCAGGGGCATAAACACCTCCCTCACCTTCCTGGTTCTCTGGAGTGGGCTCCACATTGGTGAACCAGGCTTGAAGGTCTATGGAAGTACCCCCACCATTAGCCACTCCCACCCCTAACTCCTAAGTTCTCTTTCTCTAAGCATTTTTTCCCATGGCACTTATCTCCTAATATGTTTACCTACTCACTACGTTTGTTTGTCTGTTTGTTTTTATCGTCTGTAAACTCCAGGAAGCAGGGATTTTGGTTTCTTTTATTCTCTATTACATCCCAGGAACACTGACTGGCATTTCGCAGACACTCAATAAATAATCCTTGAATAAATGACTGTCCACTCATTCTCCATGGGCACTTCTAGGCTCCCACCTGGGGGAAGAATGGGTAGATGCTGCTGTCTGAGGCTCCAGGACTGGAGAGAAGCCAGCAGGACCCCGCTGAGGAGGAAAGGCAAGGCTGTGCCCAGAGCAGCCCCCCAAACCTGTGGCTCCTGGAGCGGATCTCTGTCTTGCCCCTGGGTTGTGATGTTGAGACCAGAGGATTGTCCTTGGCAAAGGCTTTAACTGTGTTTGGTCTTCTAAACAAGGCACTGCTCTGTGAAGTCTCCTACATCATGAATCAGCTCTTTGAGGGCACATCTGGCTTCTTTCCTGGGCCTCCGAGAAATGTTTCCTTCAAGGAGGCCTAAACTCACCCTGCAGTGAAGGTCTAAGAGTCATAGGCTAGTCATAGTCATAAGCCTTCCTTGGCCAGGTCTTGGGGTCCCAGGAACAGAGCTGTGTGGGGCTTACCTGATCACAGGGCTGCCCTTGCTAGGCTCTTAGGCTCCCTCCCCGACAGATGCCCAGGGTGCTGGGGCCTCTGGGATGGCATACCACCCCTCAACAGCCTACAGAAGAGAAGACTCAAAACAAGGTGATGTCCAGACCAGCCCTCCAATTGCAAAATTGTGCATTTTCTCTAAGGGGTTTATCAGCTGGAAGCTATTTCAATCCCAATACCAATAGGATTGGGAAGGGAGCCTCAGAAAATGAGATTAATCTTCCTCTGGAAAAATAAACATTTGAAACAAACAGAAAAATTCTGAAAAAGGAAAAGAACATTTCACACAAAACCCAGAGGTCTTAAAGTAAAAGGTTGATAATTTGAACCTGTAAAAGTGAAAACCTGAATGAAGAAAATTATCAAAAAATAAAAGGTCACACACTGGAAAAATGCTTTGTAACATAATGTCAGATAAGGAGCTAATCTCCGTAATATACACATTTTAGAAATCAATATAAAAAAGGCAACCACATTTAAAAATGGGCAAAGTATATAAACAGGCAATTACAAGGAAAGAAAAATTTTAAATGAATAGGAATCACATGAAAAGATGATCAACTTTACTCATAAATAAGAAATGCATAACAAAAGAACAACGAAATACCATTTCCAACTGCCAAATTGTTACCAATTAAAATGTTTTACAATGTATAGTGTTGGTGAAAGCCTAGGGAAATACAGACTCTTATATTGTTGGTGGGAATATAAATTGACCAACATTTTACAGGACAATTTGGAAATAGTTAGTGTGTCAGAGTAAAGGTGGCCACATATTCTTCGACAGTCCTCCCACCGGGAGGTAGGGGTCTATGGTCCGTCCCTTCCCTTGCATTTGGGTTGGCCTGCGAGTTCTCTGACCAATAAAATACAGCAAAAATGATAATGTTCTAGTTCCAAATGTATCCCTTATCTTTCCCAGTGGGTTCTACTTCCTACCTCTTGCAAGCCAACTGGCAGTTTACCTGAACTGTGATTACCTGACATTACCATGTTGTGAGAAGCCAAAACCAGGTGGGGAAGCCCTGTGGAATATGATACCACAAGGAGAGAAAGAAAGGTCACAGAGCACTGAGGCCCAGTTATGTGAATGATGAAGCCAGCCTGGAAGAGAATCAAATTTGAATATCTAGCTGAGCCCTTCCTGAATTCCTGGCCCACAAAATCATGAATAAAATAAAATGGTAATTTTAAGCACTGAGTTTTAGGGTAGTTGGTTATACAGCCATAGATATCCTAAATAGCTATCCAAATTTAAATTTACTCTTTGACCCAGCAGTTGCATAGATTCTATGAATGTAACCTACAGAAATATTTGTACAAGTGTACAAAAACACCTGAACAAAGACATTCATTGCAGCATTGTTTGTGAGAGCACAAGACTGGAAACAATCTATCTGTCCATCATTAGGGGAATGGCTAAATTAATTCTAATATATCTAGTTAATGATATATGCTGATATACTGCACCTGCCGAAAGCCTGAGACAAAAAGTCCCATTTATGGTCCTGTGATCCTAGGACAACAAAACAGTGTAAAGAGCATAGATTCTAGAGCCATAGACCGGCTCTGCTATTTATGATCTGTGTGACTTTGGAAAAATTGTTTAACCTTTCTATCACAATGTCCTCATCTGAAAAATGGGGGTGATAATCACAGTACCTACTTCAAATGGCTGTGGTGAGAAATAACCTAATTAAAATGACAAGCCTGGCATGTATCTATGCTATATGTATTTTGAAGATGCAAAGAGCTTGAAATTTAAATTGGGTTGGATCAGACTTTTAATATCCAAAAGGGATTTCATAGCAAAGGATTGTCCAGATTGATTTCCTGGGTGGGAGAGAGAAGGGAGCTTTGACAAATGAAGTTTTGAAGGTACTGGTGGAAAAACGTTTTTAAAGAAAAGGACTTAAACCGTACATCCTGTTCTGCATCTTGCTATCTTTTAGAGATTCTTCCTACCTCAGCACTTAGACCCATTCAGTTCTTTTTAACAACTGCTCAGCATTGCATTGTATGGCTGCACCTCAGTTATTTCACCATTCTCTCTTGATAGACTCTTGGGTTGGTTCCAGTTCTTTGCCATAGTTACAAACAATCCTGCAGTAAACATCCTTGCACATTTATCTTTGCCTCATCACTGCTATTATTTCTGTGGTGTAGATTCTTAGGAATGGAGTTGCTGAGCATAAAGTATATGTATAATTTTTTAAAAGTCTGAAGTTTCAACATATGGTCCCATTTTCTTCTCTACTGCTTTTGTTTTTATAACTTTGCTGTCTATTGCACATTTTTTTTTATAGTGAACTTCACTATCATTTTGCCAAGTATTATCAGGCCTTGTTTTGATTGAATACAAGGATGAATCAGCCACCATACCTGCCCTGAAATGTTCACAGTCTGGCAGAGATTGGAGTGGGGATAATGGTGTAGTGGCAGTAGGGTGGTGACAAATGCAAAACAAACCCATCTTGGCTGGAGCTGGCACCGAAGGCTGGATCATGGGCTCTGCAAGCCCCAAGGAAAGAGCAGCATTTTGGGTTTGAGGCAATCAGGGAGGCCTCCACAGTGGTTTCCTGCCTAGCCTTTGCATTGGTTACGCAGTCCTCTTTAGGACAGACACTAGCTCATGGAATTCTCACAACAGCTTTTTGCATTAGGTAGTGTTATTTTCTCCACTTTCCAGATGAGGAAACAGGCCTAGAGAATGAAGGTCTTGCCCAGCTCCAACCTCTCAGTTCTTAACTTCCCCTTTCTCTTTCTTTTTGTTATGTTTCCTTTATCATCCACCCCTCTGCCTCCGCCCCACATCTCCTGCTGGGTTGGCAGAACCCTGGGCAGTAAGCACTGCTTGTGGACACTGCCTATGGCTTGGCAGCCTGCTTACAGAGGTCTGGAACCCAGATCCCATGTGCCCAGGTGAACTGGACCCTGCCCCTGCTCCGGGTCCCAGACCACACAAAGTTGCTTCACTTCCCAACCCAGGAATGCCAGGTCATCCCATCCCTTCTCCCCGCAAACACCTCCCTCGGAAATTAGACCTTTAGAAGTTCTTTTGGGTTAAGCATTTACCTGTTCTGACATTTTAAAAAAAAAATGTACATTTCTCTAACAGGAAGCCTTTAACCAATTGCCAAATTTTTAGTGTGAATAGTTATTCTATCTTTTCCCTCTGGTTTTAAAAGGCTTGAGGCTCTCTGGGAGTTCCTTAGTGAAGGGGAAAGTAAGGAGTGTGGGAATTAAACTGGCAATTAACCTCATATTTACTTATATTCCCGCAACAACTCTTCCTCTCTCACTCCGCCCTCATGGGCCAAGTCCTTAGCCTGGTATTTAAGGATCTCCCACGGCAATTTTGGGAAGTGCCTCAGAAAACAGACGCAGGAAAGCCTCAAAAAACAGAAGCCGGGTGAAGGGCCCAGCTGGGAGAGAGTCAGAGCGGGCGGGCACCCCGCTTCTCCCTGTGGGGCCTCCTTCTTCACCCGCGGACTTAGCCAACTTCAGTTCAGACTACAGCCAGCAGCACCCCAGCCTCTCTTTCCTTGCTTTCTCTAGCCTAGGTCACGCTCATGACGGCGGTGGGGACTTCTTACGTGTACGCACACCCTCGGAAATTACGGTATTTAGGTGGGCAGCTCTTCGCCAGCTCTGACTCCCCCACGTGTCGATAACGGGAACTGCAGTCCGGCCAAGCCTGCTCCGCCCACTCCCGGCAGAGTTCCGAGAGAAGGCTCAGCCTGGAGAAGCTGAGCGCCCACCCGCGCACCCAATGACCCGCTTGTCTGGCTTCTATACACTCGGGTACCTGCTTGGGCTGTTCTTGAGGCTTTCCCTAAATCACTTTCCTTCTGGGCGAGAGAGTTGCCCCCTAGAATCGGGGTGCCCCAGTGGACACTGGTCTGAGAGACGTCCTTAGCCCCACCTGCTGGCACAGCCCCGCCCAAGGGCCCAGGACCAAGCACGTCGTGCAGTGCCTTGGGGACCACAGAGTTCGCTTTGGAGAGAGGCACATCTTAATTCCACTCTTAATTCTCACCTGCTTGCAACAGTGTGCCCCAGGGCGAGTCATTGACCTTTCTGAACTTCCCTTGCCTTCTCTGTAAAGTGGAGCTTAGATCTATTGGCACTTGCCTCACAGTGCTGTCAAGATGATTAAATCGGGTAATACAGGTGGCAGGTGTACTGGAAAAAGATAATAATCACCACCGTAATGGGGCACTCATTGTGTGCCTGGGAATGCCTTAGGCATTTTGAAATGACCCTAAAACAATATCATCTACAGATGAAGAAACTGAGGGAAGAAATTGAGATTTAGTGATTTGCCCATAGTCACACAGCTAGAGAGTAGCAGAGCTGGGACTGGACTCAGGAAAACATGGGTACACAAGTGCTGGGAAGTGTGGATGGGGGTCCAAGGTTTGAGAGTTTAGGAGATGCCCAGAGGCCTGAAAAATGATCCAGCCCTATCTCCCTTTGGGTCATTAATCAATGCTTTCTCCCTCTAATTATTTACACCCTCTAGTGTGTACATGGGCAGGGACCTGAAAGACCCTCCAGGGCTATTTCATTGTGAAGAGAGGGAGAACTAGTCCAGGGTTGCACAGCTGGGTAGCTCAGAAGTGGACTGAAGCCTTAGTTTAGTCCTGCTGCTCCCCCTACTCCCACCTCTCCTCTTTGGGTGGGCAACTCTGCAGGGTGATGCTCCGTCCCATTAACAATCAAACTGCCCAATTAGTTGAGGCACCTCTTGCTCTCCACCCGCTACTTATGACCCCACTTGGCCAGAAACTTCTGTCACCTGCCCTAACCCCCACCCCCACCCCCATCCCCCATCTCCTCTAGGCACACCAGGCTTCTCTCCCCTCACAATGCTAAGCAGAGGGAAGACCAGTACAGCCTCTGGTTCCCAAATGCTGGCACAAGATCACTGTGTACGTGTATGTGTGTGTGTGTGGGGGGGGGGTGCTCAGAGACTGAGTTGTCTTTGCCAGCAATTTATTTAGCACAAGTTTGCTGTGGGAATTATAATTTCATAAGCCAATAGCATACAGGATAATATCTCTTAATAAGACAAATACAGAAATAATATATTCCAAACAAATGACACATTAATCACTTGGTTGTTCCAGGCAAAGGAAGATAAAGGAATAAAGTCCAAATTTAATATGAAGTGTAACTTTTTTACACGAGAAGGCACGGATAGACCAACCAAAGGACTGATTTCCAGAGGCCCAGCACAAAAAGTTAAAGTTCTCTTGCTAGAGCACGTTGTAGGGAACGAAGTTGCCAGTGTTGGTTGGTGGGCTGATCTCTTTCACTGAGCAGCTGTGCAGTTTACCACTACTGTCTATAAGAACTGTCTGGCCAGGACAGGAGCAAATACCCCAAGGGTATTCCCAGAGTTTTTAGGTTAGCAAGAGCAGCCTCATCCAAGACTACTACTCTCAAATAGCCCTCATGATCTGTTTTTATAGTGTCAATGTCCCCTTGCCATAATTGCTTTTATACATGTTCTTAATGATGAGTCCTCAGGGGAGCCCCCTCACCTACTGGGCTGCTGACTGCTTATCAATGACAACAGATGTAGAATAATGACATCCTAGCAAGACTTCATATTTATATCAAAGTAACTTTTTTTCCTCTTTGTTATAAACAAGTGGATTAAAACAACTTCATTTAACTCATAAACGAGTGGATTTGAAATACTATTAAACCTATAGCAATTATGTTTGTGTGTGTATCTTTTGTTAGAAAGGGACTAGCATAATACATAGCAAATGATTTGGCATCTTTGGGTAGATGAATTGTGGTTATTTTATCCCTTGTCTGTATTTAAAATTTTCTTTGTAATGAACAGACATTATTAATAAGACAAGAAATAAAAGTCGTTTTAAATTTCTCAAGAAAAAGACCAACAATCGTAAAGGAAAATGAGCTAGAGATAAGAACAAATTTTTCTCAGAAAAAAAATAAAAATTGTTTTAAACATATAAAAAGATAACTAACTTTGCTTGTAATGATAGAAATGTTAATTAAAATTACATGGAGTTACCATTTCTTACCTATCAGATCGGCAAAAATCCACTTTTGACGCTATGTTCTGTTGAGAAGACTGTGGGGAAACTGGTATTCTCCTATATTGCTGAACCCTGCCACCAGTGCTGGGGGGCCTTGAACTCCTCCTGAATGACCTCAAGAAAGATCACTGCTGTGTCCATCAGTGCTGGACCACTCTCAGCCCCTACCCCCAACCCATCAGTTTTACAGATGAGGAGGAAGAGAAGGAGCTGAATTTTTGGGTGAAAATTCTCTGTGTGTAATTCCCCTCATTACTGCCAGACTGTTTTCCAGAAAGGCTGATCCAGGCTACTTCCACCAGCAGTGACCTGGCTGTGACAGCGCCTCATTTCCCACCAACATTTGGCATTATCCAGCTTCCTAATTTCTGGCAGTCTAATTGGCATGATTAAGTCGTTCTCATTTTAATTTGTATTTTTCTGATCATGAATAAATATGACCATTTCTTCATATGGTTACAGGCTTGCTGGGGTTTCTGTTCCTTAAGAGCCGGTCCTTGGGGTCTGACTGTTGGAGCCTGGGGACAGGCTCCCCGAGTTCCAAGAATGGGGCCTGCCAGAGGCCTTGAACGCACCGCTGGGTGCTAGTAGCTGGGACAGCTCCTGTGGCGTGGGGGGGGGGGGGGGGTTAAGACATCTTCAGGGGACCTGCAGAGCCCAGAGTGGCCTCCACACGCTAGACTCGGGTGTGAAAGGCGCCGAGTGGTGGACAGGTCGAGGGAGCCTGAGGAAGGCCCTGCAGTCTGGTTCGGGATCGGAGGAGGAGGTCACTGAGCTGCGTCCGCATCACACCCAAGTGCAGAGGCGGGCGCAAGGGATCTGCAGGACGGCTGCCGCCCGCACCTCGACACTCCCACGACGCAGCTCCACGCCCCCTCCCCTTAGTTTCCCTGGCCTCGCCCCGGCGGACGCGCGGCTGGCGGGCTGGCTCTCCTGCAGGGCGCGCGCGGGGGCTGCGGAGCGGCGGCATGGAGGAGCAGCTGCAGGGCGAAGCCAACGACCGTGAGTCCGCGGGGCTGCGGGGTTCGGGTGCGGGTTCAGGCAGAGGCCGAGAACAACCCCCGTACCTCTGTGGGGGCGACCAAAGCTACGATTGGCGAGGTCCGCGTGGCCACCTCGGTCTTGGGCTTCTTTGTGGTGCTGAGAGGAACACGCACCGGGCCGTGCGTCTGGGACTCGGGCGTTCCAGCTGCCTGGGAGAGCAGGGAGCTGCGGCAGCTGAGACATTAGCTAGAAATAAGATGGTATTTTATTGAGGTCTTTTATTGAGTACGTTGTGTGCCAGGCCGAGCCAGGACAGGTACGTTATTTGATCTTACCAGCGGCCCTATGAGTAAAACCTATTGCTATCTCCATTTCTGCAGAACAGAGAGCTGAGGCACAAGGTGGTTAATTAAGTTGCCCTAAGTCACACAGCCATTAAGTGCTAGAAATGCTGAAAGCCCCAGTTCCCAGCATGTCCGTGGTGGATGAACAGTGGAGACCATATCATATGGGAGACTGAAACCCAGAGGAGAGGAGCTATTGTGTGCCACAGATGGGATGAGGGACCTTCAAAGCTTCTCTCAAGGAGTGTGCCCAGTGCCAGTGCCTGCAGGTTGGGCAGCAGCATCCATGTGGGCATCAGCTGACCTTGGGAGCTTTGGCAGAAAGAGGAGAGAGAGAATGGCGCCAGTGACCTCACTTGGATGGGAGTTGGGTTGGGGGCCGGGGAGCTCTATCAAAGTGCTATTTCAAAGGGTACAGGATTCTGCCTAGGGAAGAGGATCCCTGTGATCAGGCCCTTAAGGAATGTGCAACAAGGAGCCTTGTGGTGTGTGGGAGGGAATTCTGGGCAGAGGACCTAGCCTGGGCAAAGGCTCAGAAGCCGGAGTACAGAGTGTATTTGATGTGACCAAAAAGAGGATATAGGGGTTGAGGTGGATGGAAGAGATGAGACTGGACTTGATTTTATTGGAATCATGCAGAGAATCTGCTTCCCTCCATTCGGACTCTTGGCTGTTTGCCATCACAAAACAGATCATTCCTCCTGGGCTTCAGCTAAGAGACAGGAGTCAGAGCTGGAAGGGATATCTTCAGGTCACTTTCTTCAATTTTACAACAGAAGAAAACGAGACACCCCCCCCCCCAAAGGGGACATGACTAGCCCAGGATCTTGCTGCTAGAAAGTGGCAGAGTGGGTACTAGAACCCCAGCTTCTCTAAGCTCATACCTGAAGTGCCGGCTCTTTTCGCAGACTTGGATCATGGTGGTTTTTAGCCAAGAGCTTAAGGAAGAAAAAGCTCAGGACACAGAGCTTTCCGGAGATCTGAGAGGAACTCTTCCAGAAAGGCCCTCTCCTCACCTACAGGAAAAGCAGGCCTCTTTAGGGTTGGGGAAGGATGGAGCTATCAGTGAGGACCACAGCTGGAGGGTGGTATTTTCTCTTTCTCCTGAAGCATTGATATGAAGCTGCCTTCCCCTCAAGGCCTCTTTTCTTCCATTTACCTGAGCTTGTGGCTTGGTTTTACATGAGGCTAATGAGTCTTAATCTGGGCAGCATCTTATAGTTCTAAGGCCCCTGAAGAGTTTTAGAGATTTATGTGTCACTCATTCATTTAACAAATATATGCCAGAGCCTGAATCTGGGGGTACAGCAGTTAACAAATCAGACAAAAATCTCTCCCTTCATGAACTTATAAGTTCATGGGGGAAGCAAACTATAAACCTAATAAGTATGTGAATATAGCACATGCTGATGGTAAGAAATGCTCTGGAGAAAAATAATGCAGGGAGGCAGGTAGGAGGGGTGCCTGCTTTGGTTGGGGCTCCACTGGCTCAGTGGGCCCTGAATGAAAGAGGCCCCACCACTTCCAGGTCTTTGGCCACCAGAATTTATTCTGTGACCCTTTGTCTTGTAGGAATAATAGTGCCGATGATGATGGCCTTACTTGCCAGACGCCATGCTAGGGGTGTCTGCAGGGCAGCTCACATCCCTCTTTGGCAGAGAAGGAAACTGAGGCACACGGTAATTAAGTCATATGGCCAGGAGGTGACTCAGACAGAGCTGATTGCCCTGGGGCAGCAGCTCTGAGGTTCTCAGGTTTTATCTGTGAGACCCCAGAAAGTCCAAGAGCCTCTCCCACATCTGGAAAGCTATGTGGAACTTATCAGGAAAACAAATGATAGCAGGCCTGTCTGTCACCTCAATACATCCCAGCCTTCCCTGCCCAGACACTGGCCACCTGTCCCAGGATACACAGAGGGGCTGCATCTGGGCATTCACACTGGACTAAACATGCAGGATGTGGTTTAGCAGCAAGAAAACCACAAGATTACTTACCCTGTAATGACTGTGCAAAGGGCCAGGAAATATTTGTCCCTTGTGCTACTGTGTCTAAGCCTTTCTAGAAGAGGAACAGGTATCTATTAATCTGGGGATCATTAGTGTCACTCATAGAAAGAGAGTTTTGTGGATTTCTCCCTGTGCCTAGCTTTGGGTCTGCTGTGTGAGCTGCATGTGTGGATCGGGAAGGGTGAGGTGTGGTGAAGGCCCCCAGGGCTGGACTTGAGGTCCAGCCAAGGAAACCAGACATCCTCTCAAGCTAAGAGCAGTCAGGATGATGGCAGCATGGGGGTCACCAGGCCTTAGTCCTCTGACTTGGCCACTAACCCTCTGAGCCCACCACTGCTCATGGCAGAGAACTGGCTGGCAGGGGAGTTCTGAGATTCTCTTTAGCATGAGACTGTTGGAGATAAAGGTGTAGTAATGAGGGTGAGAGGAATGCAGAAAGACCACAGAGAAGGCAAATCAGAGTGGGCCTCATAGCTGGGAGAGGAGAGAGGAAGAGGTGGAGGGATGAGGACAAAGAAGCTGGGTGAACATGCCACTGGCCTCTCCTGGCGCCGGATGGGAGTAGGTGACTCAGTAGAGTCACCTGGCTGCTTTCTACACAGCACCTGCTTCCGTGGACGGTCTTGCCCATACTATCTCATCTTCAGGGTTTTGCTGAGTCCTGGCCATGTGGGTGTGGGGTAAGTTAGAAGGAAAAGCAGCCTATTTGGGGAAGTCTTGACATTGAGAGGGGAAAGAGATGTCTCCCACACCTGCCATTCCTCTGGAATATCCCGATCTAGGAAACATTCAGGACCAGGGGGGACTGTTCACTATTCCTTGTTATGCACTGCGTGGGACCCTCCCTCTCATCCCACATCCTTTTCTCTCCCCTCAGTGCTTCCTCTGGAGAGGCAGCTCCATGAGGCCACCCGCCGGAATGACATCAGAAGGATGAAGGAGCTGATCGGCAGGAGGGTCAATATCAGGGCCAGAAATCACGTGTGTAAATGGGCTCTTCCAAACCAGCTGGGATAGACACAGAGCAGTGGGGACACCTCTACACAAGAGGGACAGTTCATGGAGCTCACATTTGCATATTTTTAAATGGGGGAAACTCAGGTTGTTCACATTGTCTCGAGGTCTCTGAGGTCTTGGCCAAGGTCAGGGTCAGGATTCTGACCAGGCTTGAGCAATTCCATAGCTCATGGTCTTAACCCCCCTGTGACCTATCTGAAAGGCATACCCAGGGAACAAAGATTAGAGTCAGGAGGGCAGGAATCAAAGGTCATAACTCGGAGGTTAGCAGACAGGCAGATGGGGCAGACACTTGGAGGGACAAAGATGAGGTGGTGCCTGTGGTCAGAAGTCCAGGGGTTTGAGACCAAGAGAGACCAAACCAAGAGAGGCTGAGCATACATGAGGGAGCAGTTTAGCTCAGGTCTCTGAGGGCCAGCTGTACCCACTGAGTATGTAAAGCTTCTATGGGCCTCCGCCTGCCATTGGGGCCTTGAAGACAGGAATATCAACTCCACTGATGAAGCTTTAGGGAAGGCTGCAAATAGGGCAGTCTACAGCCCTGCTGGGGAAGGGGACAGAGGGAAAAGCCATTCCTTGTGGTGGCAGACACTGAGGACAGGCCTAGGTACCACCGAAAGTAGCCTCTCCCTGCCTTGGGGCTCTGGCTGTCAGGAGCATCTTAGAGGAGAGCACCTTAGTGCCAGGTCAGTGGAGGCTGAAACGGTTGGATGTAAGATTCCTGACTATAGCAGAGGCTGCTCTGTCTGGGGTGACACGACAGGGATATAATCTGGGTCTTCAGAGCCTGCCCGGGGGCTCATCGATAGTAACAGGAATTCTGCAGTTTATCTGGTGTGTTTTGATTTTCAGAACACTCATCCACTTGTTTCCTAGTGGTCCTCACTCACCCATGGAGAGGTGAGGAGGGCAGGCACAGAGAGGGCAGCAAGTCACCTTAGGTCACACAGCATGCTATTGGTGACTGGAATCTTGATTCTCAACTCCTGGACAAGCATTAGCAAAGAAGCATGGACTTGTAAGACGATAAGATACTAATGCCAGACTTATTCATTCCTTCATTCACTCACTGATTCATTCAATCAGTAAGCATTTGTTAAGGGCTAGGTGCTAGGGACAGCAGAATCTGTGGCAGACACAATTCCTGCCCTCTTGGAGCTGATAATCTGGTGGGGAGGATTGACATTAAACAAAATATATCACAATTCGTTCCCACTGTGGTGAATTGAGAGCATATATGGGTCGGAGGGGGCCCACCCTTCCTGCAGGGGTCAGAGAAGGCTTCCCAAGGAAGTGGTGTTTTTATAGGAGCCAGAGAAGAAGGGCAGAGTTCCAGGCAGAGGAGACAGCATGGGCAGAAGCCTTGAGGAAGAAGCAGCTAATCCCTGGAGAGACAGACCATACAGAAAATTAGTGTTGTCTTCTCACAAGCAGAAAACTCCCGAGGGACCCTGGCTTCCCTTAGGCCGGCTCAGATGTGTTAAGGGCCAAAGACCATGATGAACTGCCAGGGTGGTCTGAGAATGAGGTTGGGGGTCAGGGCCCTTCACCCCTGTTCTGAGGGCAAGAGGGGACAGAAACCAAATTTTCAGGATTCTTGGAGAATAATCACAGGCCCCAGGTAGCTGCCTAGCAGAGGGAGTAGCAGGAACAGACTTAGAGAGGGGAAGCTGGCATTTCTGAGAAGTACTGGTGAGTCCCAGAGTTGCAAGTTTGCCAAGAGTAGTAGGGGCTATGAAGAGTTTTAGGTGGGGGACACAAGTATCTAGTCATTGTGTTTTACTACATTTTTTTAGCTGCTGCTGTGTGAAGGAAGAGGAGGGGAACAGAGTGGGGCTGGGAACCTAGCCAGCTGGTCACCAGAGCCAGCAAAGGCCCTTCTGCTCTGCAGATTAGCTTCCTGGCGGGTCATGAGGAAGGCGTGGGAGGTGGGTCAGGCAGCCAGCTGGTGCCTCACAGGTTTCCTCTTACTCCTGACAGGTGGGCAGGGTGGCCCTGCACTGGGCTGCAGGTGCCGGGCACGAGCAGGCTGTGCGGCTGCTCTTGGAGCATGAGGCTGCTGTGGATGATGAGGATGCGGTACGGGACCCTAAGGAGGCATGGCTGTGTGTGCATGTCTGTCTGCATGTCTGTCTCAGGGTAGGGGCGGGGCGCCAGGGCTCACTCTGGGTCTACAAGCCAGCTGTCGTTGCCGAGGTTGCCGCAGATATGCAGATGTCCAGGTACAGGGTGGGCAGGGAATCAAATCGTTCAGGGGCCAGTGAACTGAACTGGTCCCGTTTTTCCCTTGCAGAGTCATACAGATCTCTCCATTTTTGAGGGCCTTTCAGTTCTCAGCCTTTTCAGTTTCTTATACCATGTGAACAAGGAGAGATATGAGATGTAGAACAGATAATTGGGTGGATTAATAAAGGCCTTATTAGTAAAGTCATCAGGAAGTAAGTCTCTCATGATATGCCTGCCACAGGGCTCTGTCCTGGCTAACCCTTTAACCAACAACTTTCATAAAGACTAACAGTCTTGTGTAACAAACTGGCAGGCAGCACATTGGTAAGAGAGCAGTGAGAATAACAGGATTTGTAAAATTAGCTGCACCGGTTTGGGGAAAAGGCTGAATCTGACAATGACATTTGACAGGGATACATTTAAGAGTCTGAATTTAAATTTAAAAAATTATAAACTTCCTGGCAGAAACAGCTTCCATGAAAATACTTTTTTTTTGTCCTGGCTTCTCTCTACTCCTAGGCCCCACCACTAGCGGGGCTTGAGTGGGGCTTGGGGCTTGATTACAGGCTGGGGCTGGCGGTGGGGCAGCACCTCCCCACTCCTTCCTGCACCTGCTTGGGCCTTGTTAGGTGACTCTGGAAGGAGAATGTCTGGGATCCTTAGTCTGATTTTCCCAATAACACACTGGAAATTATTTTGTCAGCCCTTTGCCTGCAAAGACCCCCAGTATTGCCCCTGTGCTCTGTGATTTCTTCCTTGAGGGATGGAGTGAGAAAAGAAGTTATGAGGGAGACCAGTAGGAGAGTGCTTTTATATATCTCAGTTTCCTTTGCAAATAGCAATTTGAAAAATAAGAAGGCTGGTAGGCATGCCTACTTTAGTAACAAGAGGGTGAAGGAGACACTGGAGAAGGGAAATATTATGGTTGGGGGAAGTTCTCTAGTGATATGACACCAGGCTCTGTCCTGAGCAGTTCCTGGAACTACACCTGTGAGGTATCCATGGGGTTCCCACTGGCAGGAGGCTGTGGCCGCCGTGACTCTCCTCCCCCAGCCTTGAGCCTTGAACCTTTCAATTCCCAAGCTCCTGTGGGCTTCTCCCCCTTTATTCTGCCCTGTGCTTACTCATTCCCTGCCTACAATTACTACCCGAGGCTAAGCTCTGAGTCAGTGCTGGGTCTTTCGGCTTCTTTGGCTCTAGCTGACACCCATCTGAGATGCTATGGCAGGTCCAGCACCTTCCCCAAGATTTCAGGAGGAAGGACTCAAATAGTTCTGGTCACTGCTGGCTCTTACTTTCAACTTCTGCTCAATTTTTGCCGTCCTCTTAAATTTTAAGAGGAATAGCCTGTTGTCTCTATTCTGGCATCATTCCAACTATGGATCTCAGTCCTTTTCTTTGATTTCCATAGAGACCCTATACATATGGCTTTTTGTGGGGAACAGACTGTCCAAAATTATAGATAGAGGGCATTTACATCACACATGAAAACAATGTAAAAATTCTAAAATTCTGTCTTTCACATTCCTGTGGCACTTTCCTTGTCTTGGGTATAGTCTTTGTCCCCAAGCCCCTCTTCAATGCTGTCTTTGTTTTCCCAGCCCCAGCCTTCACCTCCAAATTTCTACCTGTTCAACCCAACTCCTTGTCAAAACTTTTACCCAAATACAGTTCCTAAGAGGAATTCTGGTGCCAGCTGCTAAGACCCTTTTTCCTGCCACTCCTTACAAAGGCTCCTTGTGGAGCCAGTGGGGAGGCAGCTTGTGACCAGGGTACTGGCATGGGCTTCCCTACCAAAGGTCCAAATTGAAATTGAGGCTGATATATAGCTAAGAGATGGCCAGCCCCATCCTCTGGCCCCTGCCCTAGGCCCTGGGGAGCCTGGAGCATCCGGGGTAGGGCAGATTAGGAGGACACTGCCCCTTGTCTCTTCTTGAGATGGGCCCTGCATTTTTGCTCCCACCTAGACTGGAGAGCACTTGCCCACTATAGGCCTACTCCTTATGCTTGTGGGCAGATGCTTTGGCCCATCAAAACAAGGCCACACTGTGGGCTCATTTTATGTATGACAAACCTCTGGCCTCACTGGAGGACCTAGGGCCACACATGACCTTGTTTCTATGGAAAAATATATTCTGGTCTTATCAACACCTGACATACAGACACACTTTGGGGGTTCCCAAAACTGAGGGATGACAGCATAGTCTCTAAGACAAAGATGGTGATGGTCCTTCAGGCCTTCATTCTGCTCAGACCTGGCCTGATACTACCACCAGCCAAGGAGAGAGCAAAAAACCATTTCTGGGAGTGGGGTAGGTTGCTAGCTGTTGGTGTATCCTGGGGGGTGAGTTTGGAGGCCTAGGGATGCTCTCAGGGAAGGGAAGACTCAGGGAAGATGGGCAAGGGCTTTCCTCAGATGCAGAACCCTATGAGAACTGAGGTAAGTGAAGGGGCTCTAGTGACCCTGGAGCACTTTACAGAGCGGAGGAAGAGCATCCTACAAACAGGTGCTGGCCAGAAGAAGGTCCTCTTAAATGCTCCCAAATGCCAGGAGGGTAGAAAGACAGGGATGCAGATCTTGGGTACAGTGTAGGGAGGGACTTTCCCATGGTGAACAGTGTTTGACAGTGCAGTGGATGTCTCATGCAGTGGTGAGGTGCCATCCCTACACATTACAGACTTAAGCCACCAGCCTGGAGGTTGTTCTGTTGGAGATTCAAACTGCTGATTGTCAAACACCAGTCTAGGAGGAGGTCTTCTTCACCAGTTACAGCAAATCAGAAAATAAGAAAAATGTAGTGTTTTGTGAAGTCATATTTGGAAAGAGTATATTCTGAGATTGGCTCTTTACAATTTTTTTTTTGTGTTAAAATCGTTCATCTTTATGAAATGATGATGTGAACAGATGGCAGCTGTTTTATTTTTAAGTTTTATTTAGCACCTTCCCCCTAAAGTTTTTAATAATATATTAGCCTCTATTTAAAAAATTTCCTCGACTTTAAATTCTAAAAGCTTGGCGCTTCCGGGCCTGGGTGGCTTTTATGGTCCCTTATGATTGATTGTATATTTTGCAATACAGACATGGGCCCAGGTGGCACAGCGAGGCCTCCTCACAACCTCCCCTATGTCCTTTGCCCTAGTTTGGAATGAACGCGCTTCTCCTGTCTGCCTGGTTTGGCCACTTGCGGATTCTTCAGATTCTGGTTAACGCTGGGGCCAAGATCCATTGTGAGAACAAGGTAAGGCCTTGCTGGCAGCCCCCTTGCCTCCACTGCCCCTGCCCTCAACTGTACAGCTCTGCCCTCACCTCTGCCCTTTGCCCCCGTCACTGCTTCCTGCTGTCCCCAACATGCCTCTGCTTGCTCCAGCTTGCCCTCTGAAAACCCTCCTGAAACCCTCAACTCTGAAACTGGGACCCTCGCTGCTCCCACTGGGGCTGGGAGGAGGGCCTGGAGTGCCTCTTCCATCAACATTGAACACCTTTCTTCTGATCCCCCAACCCTTTACTACTCTGGATGTTAGGACAGTCCCCAGTCCTCTGACCAGCCTCCTTATTTACATAAGAAGAATAGAAGTAACACCCTCATAGGTGGTTAGGAAGGTTAAATGAGGGACGCGGGGCCTCCTTCCCGCAACCAATGGGCCCTGCCTTTTTGTGCTGTGGGTGGTGGGATAGGAGGAAAGTACCAAACTCTGTGACCTTAGGTACTTTATCAGCCTGAGCCTCAGTTTTCCCCTTTGGAAATGGAATGCTAGTAGAAGAAACAAGTGCAGTGCTAAGTGTAAGGTACCTGGCACATTAGGGAGACTGGCAGTCAGTTTCCTTGCTGCTCACTGGTCTGCACTATGGTTTGAACTAGGAGGGCCCAGCCAATCAGAGTGCCTAGAATCCCTGCACAGTGGTCCTTAAAAAAATGCAGACATTTCTAGGCCAAATGCTGTCAGCCAGAGTTTCTCAACCTAGGTCCTTAGAATTCAAGTCCTTAGAATCCAGGGACTTGGCTGTGGGGGCAGGGGGAAAGGACTTTTTTTTTTCCCATTAACTTCTTCTTGAAAACTAAGCAATCTTTCAATGATGAATGAATGCTGGGATGGAAGTGGGATGGTCTCTTGAGACCACGGCTGGAAAGTCACATGGTACTATATTCACTACATTCTTTTGCTCAAAGCTCATCACATGGGCAGCCTCAGATTCAGCTGATGGAAAATATTGGATTCCCCCTCTTGTTGAGGAGAGAAGCACAATCCCGTCACTTAGGGTATTTTCCAAGGGTGGAAGGAATAGTTACCGCCATCTTTGCAGACAATTCACCCAGCTTTCCTTTTGACCTTTTGTTCGAGGTCCTTCCCAAAGGTGTTCATCTCATCTTTAGACAAGCCTTGAACCAGCCTGTTACCCTGTCTGCTTCAGCTCAGAGCTTTCTCTTTCCCTGCTGCTTACCTGGCTCCACCTTGCCAGGCACTGGTGATATTTTAAAGTTTTACTAAACTATAGACTGCATTATAATTTTACCAGCTTTTCTGTTAATATCCTACAGTACATTTAGTCATCTTGTCTCCTCCAATCATGTGATAATTTCTGTCTTTCCTTGTTTTTCATGACTTTGACACTTTTGACGAGTACTAGTCAAATGTTTTGTAGAATGTCCTTCAGGTTGGGTTTGTCTGATGTTTTTCTCATGATTAGAATGGAGTTACAGAATTTTGAGAAGAAAGCCACAGAGGTCAAATGCCCTTTTCACTGTCTCCTATCACATGGCATATGACACCAAAAAGATTTGTCACTGGTGATGTTACTTTGATCCCATTCTGACACCAATTCTATGTGTTTCTTTTTGTTTGTTTATTACATCACCAAGCAACTAACAGTTCTCCATGGACACTGACTGGGTGGTCCACAAATTTAACTAAATTCTGACACTACTTAACTGGAGTCAGCATCAGATTCCACAGGTTAAGGGATCATCAGCCTTATAAGACTGCCCCCACTTCAGATGCCAACCTGGAAGCTCTCTGAATGCCCTCCTTTTGGGTTTTTATGGCAGCTTCATTCCATAGATAAGATTGAAGGAATCCTTAGCCATTGGCACTAGATTCAACCTCCAGCTGACTCCTCTTTCTAGAAGTTAGTGGATGGGACTGAAATTTTTAACCTTCTAATCGCAGTTGGTTCCCTAGGTAACCAGCCCCCACTTAGGTTACTTGGGGGCTTACCCAGTTACTTTATTAACATAACAAAAGACACCTTGAAAGCAAAAGTTGCTTTCACAATTTAGGAAATTCCAAGGATTTTATAAGCTCTGTTCCAGGAAAGGGGACAAAGACTAAATATATATTTTTTATTATAAATCACAATATCACACTTGATTACTGTTTAAAATGGCGTCATGTCTACAGCCATGCTACCCTGAACAAGCCCAATCCCATCTGCTCTCAGAAGCTAAGCAGAGTCGGGCCTGGTTAGTACTTGGACCACCTAGAAAGACCAGGTGCTGCAGGCATAAAAAATAAAAAATCAATAAGAGATTGTAAGCTGACAAGGTCCTTGCAATCTGTGAGGTCAACCAAGGGTTGCCTAGCCTAAAAAAAAATTTAAAAATAAAAATAAATAAATAAAATAAAATGGCATCAGCCAGATTTCTCTATGGTAATGTTAGCATTTTTCCTTCCTATATCCATTGTTAGAAATCCTTTGTAGTTTTAATTTTCATTTTAATAATAATTAATGTTGTGAGACATCTTTTTCTGTGTTTATTTGCCTACCGTATATCTTTTTTGGTGTCCAAGTTATTTTTTAATTGGGTTGTGTTGCCATAAGAAACATCCAAACCTGTAGAGAATTTTAATGAGTTTCTTTGAGCTAAACTGCCGACAGCGGCAGGGAAGCAAAATCTCAACAGATTAGGAAAATGCTCCAGAGAATGGCATTTTTGCAACTTATTTTATACGTTAGAATCAAAGGAGAAGACAGAAGGAGGGTTACATGAAAACCATTGGTGTAGATTCAGGGGGAGGGAGAAAGCAAAGCGGAGAAGTCTCTGGGACTGGATAAGAAGTAAAACAGAGTGACACACTTCTTTTATTAGTGAGTACATGACAGTTAATTATTAACCTTTTACAGCTTTTAACACAGTGACAGTATTCTGTGAACAAGATAGCAATGACGGGTTCTGTAGTCTGGTGCCTAGGCTGTGCTCTGAGGGACCCAGATAAAGGGATTACTCTGACATTCCAAGTATATGTTATCTTAGATGCAAAAAGACTACAGAAGGGCTTACTTGATGTAAATACTGACCTTTGTGAAGAAAGCTAGAGGCCCAAGATGTGACTACCCGCCATGACCTGCTTTTAGTTAGGAATTTGTATGTTTAGACCATTCCATGTGGTTAATTTCAATCTCTGAGTTTGTAGGGCCCACCCTGCTGGTCTCCCCTGAGCTTGTCAGGTTTAGTGTATGGCCTCCTTTTCATCCACACTTCCCTTCTTTGGACATAAATCAATCTAAGGAATGCACTAATGACCAAACTTTTGGTTGGATAATGTGGTCCCACAGTGCTAGGAAGGCTCATTCCTAGGAAGTTTTTTTGTCATCGTTGTCTTGCTAAAATGGTGGGCCAGTGGGGATGGAGCTAGGTTGTAATCTTGGATGGCAGTCAAGGGCAAATTTTTTTTCAAAAAGAAAGGTCGGTAAATGGGAGACAGTTATGTCTTACAGGTCTTCGTTAAGAAAAAAAACACACTGAATCTAACCTATACCTCTTCAGTTTTCACAATCTGACCATGAGATGGGTTCCCATTTACAGCTATTATTAGCATTATTATTATTTTAATATGGATGATCTACTTCCCATTGGAAGCACTCAAGTGTCATTCATTATAAACCTGATTTCTGCTAGTTGTGCAATCAGGCGCCAAGGCTGTAAGAGCATAACAATGTAAATCACCATTACCATCTAAATATTTTCAGAGGCCAGGATAGCAAGAGTTTTATAAATAAATTTCCTGTCCTCAGTAGCTGTTATAGCTGGCCAATTTTTCCTGATAGCCATTTCAGCTTCCATCAGAATTAATATAGTCTTTGTTGGTTTAGGGGGTAAGTATTCTCCCATAATTAGGTTCTAGGGTTTATACATAAAATTCCTTTTTCAATATTTCTTTCCTACTAACTTTCTGCAACTTCCCTTGTCCTCAGTTTGTCTCTTTTTATTTCTTCAGAAATAACCAACTTATTAGGACAAACTACTTTTTAACTTCTCTCTCACACACATTTCCTTCCTTCTACAATAATATTCCTTCTAAATTTCAAAAAAGAAATTATAAAAAAAGTATTGTTGATAATATAAAAGTTATACATCTTCAGCAATTATTAACGGTTGGGCTATATAAGAACAAGGTTTGAGAAAAGCTCAAAGAACAAGTATAACTATTATTATGACTAATATTATTAGTAGACAGATGCATAGGATGACCAGTGACTAGTTAGGAGGAGAAAGGCTATGTTTACCAAAGGGATCGATCTCATTTTGAGAAGCACTATAGGAAGAGCTTTTGGCCAAGGATATTAAAAGCCTCTGAAAATTCACCTAGTTGAATTTTAATTGTACCATTTGTATGTTCCACCAATCCAGAGGACTGAAGCACAATGAAAATGTGGTAGAATAGGCCAAATATTACAAATTGATTGCATTATTTGCTTAGTGAAATGAGTCC
Source organism: Macroglossus sobrinus (assembly GCA_004027375.1). NCBI lineage: Eukaryota > Metazoa > Chordata > Mammalia > Chiroptera > Pteropodidae > Macroglossus > Macroglossus sobrinus. The sequence goes on along the minus strand of PVKZ01002879.1, from coordinate 18,205 downwards.
CTCGGTCATTATGTAACTCAGAGGAAATTCCCCAGTTGGGAATTTTTTCCTCCAATAATAATTTACCTACTGTTAAGGCTGTTGCTCGCCTGCAAGGGAATGCCTCAACCCAGTGAGAGAACGTACAAATCATAACTAACACATTTGTATCCTTGAGATGGTGGCACTTGGATGAAATCCAATCACCGTACCTCAAACAGACCTAAAGGAAGTGAGAAATGTCTTTGGGACCCCAGGTTATATTTTGGACAGATAGAACATCTGCCATACACTTGATGAGCTTCAGTCAGAGGTTTCCACTAATATTGTTTATTCCATGAAATCATCTTTTCAAGACCCCAATGTGTTAGCTCATGTACATGTCAAAGTATAGATAACTGAACCCCTATAGGTAAGATTAGTTTCTGATTGGGTCTAAGACATATCTGTTTGTCTGGGTCAAAGGTTTCCCAGTTTTGTTGCCATAACCTCTTTTCTTTTTCCATAGCCATCCATTGGAACTGTGAAAGATAGTCTTATACTGACTTAATAGGAAGAAGAAACATTGTCAGGTCTGGCTGCTTATTGCTGTTTGTCTAGCTGCAGTGTCAGCTAAATTATTTCCTTTTGCTTTGATGGTGGCAGTTTAGAGAATCTTGGAATTTTAATAATTACTCATTGGTTTGGTTGCTACATGTCATTTAATAATTCTGCAACCCTATTTTCCATTCTTTATGGGCTGCCCTGAGGAAGTTAAGAAGCCTCGCTGTTTCCTCAACACAACAAAGTTGTGAGCGGCACCAAAAGCATAGTGACTATCAGTGTAATTGTTGGCTATTTGATTTTTGGCCGATTGACAAGCTCCAGTTAGAGCAATTAATTCAGCTTATTGGGCAAATCAGGTAAATCAGAACCTTCAATTATGTTTATATTGGAAGTTATTACATATCTAGCTTGATAATATCCCTGTTCATCTTTCAGATAAGATCCATCAGTAAACCAGATTAAGTCAGCATTATCAATAGGATTCTCCTGTAAACTGTCCCTAGGAACAAAAAGGTGGTCACTAAGCAAAACCCAATCGTAGATGTCTCATCTTGCAAAGAAGGTAGCAAAATTGCCGGGTTACAACTGTTAAATCTAGTTAAAGCAATATTAGATACAGAAAGCAATACTTTGTAAGAAGCCAATCGACTGACAGATGAATGTGATGAGAGTTCAGTAAAGATTCAACAGAATGAAGAACATAAATAAAGGATCGCCTATAACTATTTTTTCTGTTGTTTGCATAACATGGCTGCAGTAGAGATAGCTGTCATGCAGGGAGAGCCCTTTGGCTACTGAGTTTAATTGCAAACTATAACATCCTGTAAGTCTATGATGCTCTCTGTTTTTGAGTTAAATCTCCTATAAAGCATTTTTTTTATTTTCATGAGTAAAAAGAAAGAAAGTTTACTATTAAGGTGTCCCAGAGCAGGAGCTTTAGGTAATAATATTTCCTCTAGAACTTCTTCAACTTGTTTCCCTTTAGTGTTCCATTGAATTGGATCGGGTTGACCTGATTTTAATAAGACATATAGAGAGGCTCGGCCTATTAATGAAGAATTTCGAACCCAATTGTGACAGTATCCAGTCAGACCCAGGAATCCTCTAAGCTGTGTTTTTTTGTTTGTTTTTAGAAGAGGAAAGGATATTATTTCTATGGATCTTTCAGGGTTAATTTGTAGCCCATATTTAGATATTAGATAACGAAGGTATTTTACTTGGGGTAAACAGATTCAAAGCTTGTCCTTTGAGACTCTATGTCCCTTTGTGGCCAGCTATTGTAATAGGTAAACTGTGTCCTCTTGGGAGTCTAATATGTCCAAAGCATAAAAATAAATAGTTCACATATTGAATTAGAGTGGAATTTCTGGGAAATTTGATATCATTCAAATCAGCTTTTAAGGTCTGTGAGAAATAGGTGGGACTCTATGTATATCCCTGGGGATATTACTGTGCAAGAGACTCGTGATCTTCCCAGGTAGAAAGCAAAGAAGTATTTCCTGTCTTTTTTTTTTTTTTTTTACAGGAATGCTGAAAAAGGCAGTACATAAATCTTTAGCACTGGAAAATATTGGCAGTCCACAGGAATAGCTGATAATAGAATATGTGAATTTGGGACCATAGGATGTCTTTATTTATAGCTACGAGATCCCGTGCAAACCTCCATCCTTTCCTATTGGGTTTCTTTACTGGAAAAATAGAAGGATTACAGGGGCTTTTACATGGAATTATAAACTCCCTCCCTTTTAAAAAAGTAATCTTGTATAATGGGTTAATTCCAGCTAGTACATCAGGACACTGGTGAATATTAGGTAGAGATAAAATGTTGTCAATATTTATTTTAATACTAGTGGCTTTACTTAATTTTGCCAGTATCTGTACTGGAAAAGGCCCAAAGTTGCATTGGAACATCAGTCTCAAGATTAGTTTCTTCTTGTGGAGGTTACTTTTAAATCATTATTTTCCCAGTTGGTTCAGTATCTGATTTATTTAGTTCTAAATACATTTCACCCTTCTGGGAGAAGGATGTGTGGGAATCATTGGTTTCAAGAAAGTCTCACTCTATCAGGTGAATTGGGGCAGATTTGACTAGTAAAAATACAAGTTTCCCCCTAACATTTCCTAGCTGGAAGGGAACAGGCTCTGAATTAAAAACAGACATTGGTTAATTAGATGTCCCTACCATTTGCACAGACATTTTACTCTGAGGAAGAGAGCACCTTAGTTGTGTAGCATTAAGAACAGATAAAGTAACCCCAGTATTCAAAGAGACTTAGTAGTTTTCTCTTTTATGATAATTTCAATTTCTCCTAAAGTGTTACTAAGGAGAAGAGGAAATGCCTTCTCATAACCCTCAGAGCAGTCCTATCCTTGCTTCTGTCTTTTTTCTTTTTCTAAATCTCATTTCAGTTTTCTACAGTCCTTCTTAAGATGACCCGATTTTCTACAACAAAAGACTCCTTTACAGGAGTTTCTCAGCAAACCTTATTTAGTAATTCTGTAGCTTTGCTCTCAGAAACTAGTAGGTTTATTAATTGGAATAGGTCAGAATAGCCAGATCATATGTTCTAACAGTTAAATCAAATTCTTTTGTGAACCCATCAGAGTCCTGGAGAGTGTTGGAAAAATCTGCCTGAGACCAGCTTTCTCCAAAGGGAGCTGCTGGAATTTCTGTATTTGTTTGTTTGTTTGTTTTTTCTGATCTATCCTCATCTGGTTTTCTATTGTGAGTGGACCCTCAGTCAGTAGGGAACTGCAGTGGAGATGGTGTAGAAGAGAGAGAAAGAGAAGGAGGAAAGGAGAATAAATCTGGACAACGAATTAAAAAGTACTGTGTTGCTGTTAGAGAAAAGGTAAAAGCTGGGCATTGGCATTGAGCAGCCTCAGAAACTTGCTTAGGTTCAGAGACAGTCTGAAATTTTCTTAACTTCCTGAAGAGAAGGCATCTCTGTTCTCTATTTTGTTTTTATTTTTTTAATAAACTTTTATTTTGGAATGATTTTAGATTTTCAGAAGAGTTAGAGTATACAAAGTACCTGTATAACTGTCACCTGGTTTCCCCTATTTTTTCTTTTTTTTTCTTTTTTTCTATTTTTTTTTTTATTATGGTGACACAGGTTAATAAAATCCAGTAGGTTTCAGGTGTGCAATTCAACAATAAGGCATATATATATACACACACACACACACACACACACACACACACACACACACACACACACATTGAATTGTGTGTTTACAGCCCTGTTCTCCTTTTTAGAGGCTTCTATTTGCCGTTTGAGGTAAGTCTCCTATTCACTCAGTTTGATTTTGAGCCAGCTTTCTTTTCCTGTTGTGCACACGAAAAATTAATTTAGGTGTCAAAAGAGTTCCGTTTTGACCATCTTAAGTTGATATCGGTTCTAGTTTAATCTTCCCATTTCTGTACATACTTGCAAGTGCAGTTTCCCTAGGAATTGTGTATCTGCAGGAGTATCAATGGAGACTGGGGGCTGGGAAATTGCCAGCCTTGGAGGCATGATTTCCTAGGTTAATTTTAGTTTTCTACTGAGAAAAATAGATCTCTTTGAGATCTGCAGAGTCCAGGGATACTGTGTAGTGGGTTGAAGTGTGCTGCTTATGTGTTGAGCTCCAAGAGCCTGTCATCTCCCAAGTTGCTTCAACTCTCTTACACATCTAGGGTTCTCCCCACTGCTGTCTAATACAACTGTGAGGATTCGGAGCACTAGGTAACCAGCTTTTATGTGTGAGTCCCCAGACGAGTCCATTATTTGATTACAGTTGTGTTAGAAGTCCCTATGGGGCCCTGATTGTTTTGAGGGATACCATCAAAAACCTCCACATAGATTCTTAGTCAACTAAGAATTGAGCTGGAGGGAGCAAATGACCTTTATCTCCAGAGTTGAACAAGTTCAGACTCTCATTTATCCAGCAAAAGGTTTAGTCATATTCATAGTAAGTAATTCCAGTTGAAAAGCTCAAATTAAAAACCAGCCACCCATTTTATTCCCTGTTCCTGAGTTATCTCAACTGTTGTCCTTAGCATGAGTTACCTCAACTTTTAACTTTTAATACCACCTAGAAGATTTTTTAAATCAGCTCAAATAAAGTTAGGGCTTCCTACCTTAAAATAGGGAGGTCCGGAATATCAAGAAAAACTCACCCAAGTTCATCCGATGCCAAGTGGGGAGTCAATGGGGGCACAATGGGCCACTGCTGGCACCTAGCTCCTGGTCCCAGTCCTCAGGGTGGTCCTGGGTGGGCTTCTTTGGAATCTGGCCTAATGTACCAAGTAAATGTTGACATAAGAGACATCCAAACCTGTAGAGAATTTTTATGGGCTTATTTGAGCTAAACTGCTGGGAAGCAAAATCTCATTGGATTAAGAAAATGCTCCAGAGAATTCAGTTTTGCAGCTTATTTTATGCATTAGAATCAAAAGAGGAGACAAAAGGGGGGTTACATGAAATCCATTGGTGATAGATTAAAGGGGAGGGAGAAAGAAAAGCGGGGTAGTCTCTGGACTGGATAAAAAGTAAAACAGAGACACATACTTCTTTTATTAGTGAGTACATGATAGTTCATTATTAACATTTTACAGCTATTAACACAGGGACAGTATTCTACAGGATCCCTACAAAAGGTTCTGTAGTCTGTGTGGTAGGCTGTGCCCTGAGGGGCCCGGATAAAGGGATTACTCTGACATTCCAAGTATATGTTATCTTAGATGCAAAAAGACTACAGAAGGGCTTACTTGATGTAAATACTGACCTTTGTGAAGAAAGCTACAGGCCCAGAACGTGACTACCCGCCATGACCGGCTTTTAGTTAGGAATTTACATGTTCAGACCATTCCGTGTGGTTAATTTCGGTCCTTGAGTTTTTAGGCCCCGCCATGCTGGCCTCCCCTGAACTTGTCAGGTTTAGTGTGTGAGCCCCTTTTGTCTGCAATTGTTTAATTCCTTATTGATGAGTTTTAGAGCTCTTTATAAATTTTGGATGCATTTAAAAATAGAGACATCAGTGTACTTCCCTCTAAATACATCAACATGCATATCATTAACTAGGGTTCAATTTCTTTACATATAGTGAAGTACAAAATCTTAAATTTATGATCTCTGAGATTTGACAGATGCTACTCCTGTGTAAGAAAAACCACTGTCATGATGTAAAACATTGTTCTGATGATTTTTATGACCACTGATGGCAATCTATTTGAAAAACAGTGCTTCAAACAATCTAGCTGTAATGCAAGGCCAGGGTAGAGGCTCTGGGCTGTAAAAATAGGATTTGCAACTAAGATGTTGCTTTTGGGAGACAACCAGTGAGAAGGGTTTCCCTTCGCAGACTGCAGGGACCACCCTGGGTTTGTTTCCAGGATGGCCTTACCTTACTGCACTGTGCAGCCCAAAAAGGCCACGTGCCAGTGCTGGCGTTCATAATGGAAGACCTGGAGGATGTGGCCCTGGACCGTGCTGACAAGGTGAGTGGCATCAAGGCTGTTTGTCCTTTTCATTTGGACTGGGGCTCCTGGGAACACTCCTGCCTATTCCTTGAGCACGTTCTGTGAGTTATGGGAAGTACAGAATTGACTCTGCCTCAGGGAGCTATTGGTCTAGAAAGAGTATTAGGGCACAAATGAGCAAGACACAGGCAGAATATGGCCAGTTTCCTCAGAGAGGCTCTGATAAGGACTAGACAGGTTAGAGAAAGGAACAGCTCCTTTTGCTTCCTGGGGGAGGTGGCATTTGATGAATGAATTGGATTTTGTTGCTAAGATTAGAAAGTAGGGGGGCATTCCAGATGGAGGAGAGAGCATCGCTATAGCTTTAGAGATGAAAAAGACCCTTTGTGTGTGAGTTTGGTTGGATCAAAATCTTGGGAGTTAGGACCAGACGGGTTGTTGGGGTCCCTCATGGAGATCTCAATCCCCAGCCACAGGACTCTGGCCCTTATTCAGTAGGCAACAAGGACTCCAGGAGGATTTCAGTGGGGGAGAGACCCACCTAAGAGGTTTTATTGGGAAGTTGGGTCTGGGCTTTTTAGGCAGAGTGTGTTGGGTAAGGGGAGGGGAGAGTATCTGGGGCAGGAGAGGCCACTGCAAGCCCAGAGTGGTTGGGGAAACGAAGGCAGGTCAAAGAAGGTTCATTCTTTTTTCCCCGATCAGTCAGGAAGGACAGCATTTCACCGGGCAGCTGAACACGGGCAGCTGGATGCTCTGGACTTCCTTGTGGGCTCTGGCTGTGACCACAGTTTCAAAGACAAGGTACTGTGACTGTGGGCCCCAGGGGAGGGCCAGGTTTTGGGATCCTGACCAGGATGGGTGCTGACAGCTCTCCTGTGCCTACTTCTGACTCCAACATGCTAGAGAAGCAGGCGGCCCAAAGACGAGAGTGTGTCCGATGTTCTTTAAATAGGAATTTTTGAGCTCACTCTATGGACCAGCCCTGTGCTACAGAGAGGAGTACAGAGATGCCCATGACAGTTTCTTACTCAAGGAACTCAATGCCACAATCCTAGTAAAGAGCTATGAGCTAATGCAGGGAGTCAGGATGGCAAATCAAATTGGTTTGTAGTGCTGCCTAGAGTGGGTTTGAGCAGACTGTGATTCCACTGGGGACGTCTGTTGTTAGGGAGTGTGGGAAGAGTTAGGGGGTTGGCAGCCATACATCTGTGGTCATTTGCTTTCTTTATGATTTAGTAATTGACTGTGGTAATGGCAAAAGTAGAATAAGAACACTGACAAGGGAGCATTTCTTTCAGGGTAGATTTCACCAATCTGAGAGGGGGTGAGGGATAAAGACCTGAAAGGATTACCCTGCAAATGACTCGTGTCAGTGGACCTTTGCGAATCCTTAGGCAAAGATGTTGCAGCAAATTCTAAACAATGATTTCATCAAAGGGACAAAGTTCATTTTTAATTTTCTGATTAATGTCCTTGGCCAGAATAGAAGAAGTCCTGTTTCTAAGCTATGACAGAGAGTTCACAGACAAATGCGCTGTAGGATCTTAGAACTGGAAGGCATCTACATCAAGGGCTACTTTAGCCTTCTCACTTTATAGATGTGGAAACTGAGGCCCAGAGAGGGGGAGGCTTTATTTTTTATTTATTTGTTTATTTTAAACATTTTATTTATTTATTTTTTCAACTACCCCCTCCTAGAAGGGGATACTTCAGCCAAGGTCACATAGCAAGACAAATGTCAAGTTGGGTTTGGAACCAGCATCCTGATGCCTTAGCCCTGTGCTCCTTGCTCTCACCAAGCTGCCTCCTGGGGCACTGAGGCCTTGGCTTTACAACAGATCTGTCTGTCCATACTTATCTTTTAGGGATGAAGACTGAGTAAGACAGAGTCGGATCCTGAGACCCGAATTAGGCTGATTTCCTTCATTTCGGAAACATGGCTGTCTCTGGAAATGGCCATGTTCTGTGCCAGGAACTAAGAATACAAAGAGGGATAAATGACAGCCCTTACCCGGACACATCTACCCAGGAGGCAAAATAATGATTCTACTTAGGGCCCTGAGAGAGCAGGAGCACCAAAACCAAAAAACAAGAAATTCTAGCTTTGATGAACTTACCCAGGACCCTTGCAATCGGAAGTTCTAGAAAGAAGCGTTTAAAATCGCATGGGCCTGTTGAGTTTTATATTTTCAAATGAGGATTATTTCATCTGGGGTGGGGCCACAGTAAGTAAGCTTTACAAGGCTCTGGGCCACTTAAGGTCTGACTCCTGTTAGGACCCCATGGCTGCATAGGGGGATAGATCTGTCAGAATCAATGACAACACAGGTCATGCTGGGTACCCCCACAGGTAGAAGGCAGAAGGCACTGGGCCCAAGGCCAAGCCCTCCTACTGTCAGCCTCTCCTGCCTGAGTGCCCTGCCCTGCCCAGCCCTTATAGGGGGTTTGTGCCACCTGCATCTTCAAAGGACAAGATGTGGATATTAATAACCCAGAAGGAAAAAGAAAGCCCTGCCCTGTCTCCACAGCCCTGTTCCCTGGGGGCACATGTCAGGCCGCCTCCGTTTACCCACGTTCTCTGCTTCTCTTTGAGCACAGAGACTTCACACTGTGGCCACAGTCTCACAGCCTGATCCTCACTTGCTGCAGTGAGTGGAGAGGGTGGGAGAGGAGTGAAACAAAGCTGCTGAGGGGAATTTTTAAACTTAAGTTTATTTATTAATATAATATGGTGATGATCATAAGGGAAATTTAAATGTTTCATCTTTGATCCCATAAGATGGTTATAGCTGTTTTATGTATGTGAGGGATCTATCATGGAGTGGGTATGTTTTTAACTCTTTTAAGTACTGCTTTGGCTTTGGTATATGTTCACATCCTCAACGGGCCCTTTAAAGATCTGTGCGTAAATGTGAATGTCCTGATTCTTACCTCAGGAAGGTACTGCAACAGGCCAGGATAAAGAAAGAGCTTGAGCTAGTAGGCTCCCATGACTGGTTCAGCTAGATGTGTCCAAGGGGTCTTCTAGATAAGATGAATGGCCAACGCTGGATCTTCCCTTCTGTATGTTACCATGGGTTCCTCAGGTGTCCTTGCCATCTGTGGTTCTTTAGGGACATACTGTTTCTCTGGCTGGCTACTTCCAGCTGTCCTTTCCCCCTCTAGGTGTCCTTGGTAGTAAGATCCCTTTAAGGATAACCCCTCAGCAGGGGACACTTTTAATACAAAAATATTGTGCCTTTTGCTCTACTCCACCCTGTCCACTCTCTTGGCTCTGTCACTGTCACCTTTGGACTTCTCAAACGTGAGGCAAATGTCAGTCCTCTGGCTTTCAATTTCCAAAAGACACATCAAGCTCTCCATCACACTGTTTACTCATTAAACAAATATCTATTGAGTGTCTGCCATGTGCTGCAGGCCCTATTCTAGGCACTTCAGAGAACGAAAAAGAAATCCCCGCCCTGTGGTACTTAAGTTCTAACAGCAGAGTCAGACACTAAATAATAAGTGTAGTTACAAGTAAATTATAAACTGTTAGAGGTCATCAGTGCTATGGGGGAAAAGGAAAAGCCGAGCAGGATAAGGGGATCAGTAGGACAGGGGTGGGAGTTCCAGTTTTAAATTATGTCAGGGCGGGCCACATTAGTCAAGGAAAAGCTAACATCTTGAACAAAGACAAGGAGGCAAGTGACTGGGCCATGTGGCTGGCTGGGTACAGCCTGAGCACAGGGAGAGTCCCTGGAGCTGTGGCCTTAAGCAGAGCGTGGGGATGGTGATCTGGGGTCCCCAGCAAGGGACTAACTTTAGACAGGAGCATGGAAAATAGGGATTTTTTTTATTTTAAAAAGTAATGTGTCTGCCTTGTAGTATAAGAGAGACTAGGACTTGGCCCTTGAAAGTGCCATGAGTTGTAGTTTTTCACACAGTTCTCGGGGCAGGGTGGCATTGGCTTAGTACGCAAGGCTACAGTTTATAGAGTCCTCCTGGTTGTGTTGTAGCAACTCATGATTTGCTCTGCAACCCTGAAGATGTCACTTGCCTTCTCTGGACCTCAATTTCCATGTTTGTGAAATAAGGGGATGGCTCCAGCAGGTCCCAGAGCCTGAGAGGATCTGTGATTCTCCCAGCCCCTTTTCCCTGTAGGAGGGGAACACTGCCCTGCACCTGGCGGCTGGCCGGGGCCATCTGGCTGTGTTACAGCGACTCCTGGACATCAGGCTGGACTTGGAGGAGAGGAATGTGGTGAGTCGCCCCCTGGAGGACGCAGCGATGCATGACACTCACTCCCTGCCTTCAAGGAACTTCCAGCCCGTGATGCAGCCTAGTTTTCTGTGGTAGAGGCCCTGAAGCCAGGAGCTAAGGACATGTTCTTGGACTACTAGCCCACCAGGAAAAGCTAAACAGCAGCACAAAACTCCAGGCTTTGTAGGGCCCTCGGCATGAGGGATTACCACGAAGTCATACACAGGGTGTGTGCTCAAAAGATGCGAGAAGTCTCAGGGGCCAGGACAGTCAGGGGTAGCTTCCTGGAGTAGGAGGGAATGGACAGAAAGCAGGAGTAAGGCATCATGGAGGGTGAGGAGAATATGAACACAGGTGTGGAGGAGGAGTGAATATACCACATGCCCCTCGAAGTGAGAAAATCAGGTGTGAGGCTCGGGGGACCACAAAAACCAGTTCACTGTCCTCAGTAGCAGGACAGTGGAGAGCTCAGAGAGGCCCGGAGCCTGGCATATGGGCATCCTCTTGCCTCAGGTCCTGGCCTTAGCCACATGCCATCCTCATACCTCTCCTGTGTGTTTCAGGAAGGTCTGACTGCCCTGCACGCGGCTGCTGAAGGGATCCACCCCGACTGTGTGCGGCTCCTCCTGGGGGCTGGGAGCAGCGTGAACGCCCTAACCCAGGTAGCCAGGCCTCCCCATGACTGATGTCTGAGCTAAACCATGTCAACAGTAGCAGCCATAATGATTTCTGAACGTTGTGTGAGCAGAGGCTGTGAGGCAGCAGGCCGAAGTTCTCAGACAGTCTTTGCGAGGGTGACCAAGTTGTTCCAGTTTGCTCCACGATGTCTTGATTTTAAAACAGAAAGTCTTGTGTCCCAGGGAACCCTCAGTCCCAGGCAGTCTGAGACAGTTGGTCACCTAGTGAGGCTGGCCTGGCAGGGTGGGGAGGTATCTCATGTGAAGTTGCTGTTGGGCCAGCGGTTGGCTCTGACTGAAGAAGAGCACTTAGAAAGCCCTTCCGGAAGGAAGCCCTTGCTTTGGCCCTGCTAAGTCCTGCTGGGACACCCTGAGACCAGCTCCAGTTGGGCAGTGCATGCCAGGTAGGGTTTGCCCTGTACTGGCAAATCTTACTGTCTCCTTCTTTGAAAACATGTCCTCAGAGTCTATACTCTGCATGTGCAGATTGTGGCTTATGTGTTGGAGTTTGTGAGAGGAAGTGAGAAAAAGCTGAGACCATAATGAGCTCCTTTTACTAGACACCAGGCCTGGGCAAGTCATTGATTTCTCCAGCCTCAGAATTTAAGGGATATAGTAGTTTGAGAGAAGGAGGGTATGAGACAAAAATGGAATAATGAATCCCAAAGTGCTTTGTAAACCCACTGTGAGGGGCCTTAGGACATTGCAATGATTCCTGTTTTCCTCCAGAAGGAACAGAGCAGCCTCCACTACGCAGCCCTCGGAGGCTCTGAGTATGTGGCCCAGGCCCTCATCCACGCAGGAGCCTGCACCAATGTGGCAGATTATGTAAGTATGGGGCCTGGGCTGAAGGGGGCGTCCTCTGCAAAGTCTTCCATGACCTCATTGATTGGGGTGGGGGTGGAGATGGGCCCAGGACCAGGGAAGGTGGCCGCAGGTAGGAAAGTCAAATAAGGATCTAGTGGAACAGGATTAAAAACCAAGCTTGCATTTCTTCCCGAGTGAATTTGCTCCTGTTCTCCAGTCATTTATCCACTGGGTCTTAGTAATGATCTTCTTATTACACATCTAGTCTCTTGGTTGTTCATTTTTTTTTCTGTTATGTTGTGGTACACATAATATACCATAGATGACAGGAAACCTTGTGGCTAAGACATGTACTTTGGTGTCAGACAACTCGGCTTTGTGGCCTGGGTCTGCCACTTAAAAACTAAATGACCTTGGGCAAGCCGCTTTGACCTCCTTGGGCCTCTGTTTCTTTATCTATAGGCCCTATTATTATTCTCATTACATAAATGAGGAACTATTTATTATTTAAGTTAGAAAGAGGTCATTTCGTATATCTGAAATAAGTACTCTATTTAAAACTATTGTAAAGACAGTGTAACACAGTTTATTGGAATATAGAGAAAAAAAGCCATCCTTAATCTCAAAGTTCTAGTAAAGCAATACTTTATTCCCTCTCAGTTTCTCCTCAGCACCTCCAACTAGAATGAATCCAGGCTAAGGCAGAATTCTGGAAAGGGGGATGCTTATTTGTTTTTTTTTCCCATCAAGACACAAGAATCTCAACTCTAGTCCAGTGGAGTCTATCCAGCCCAGGTATCCAGAGTGGCTGCATAGTTTTCCTAGAAGCCGTTTTTAGGGGCTAACCATGCCAGATGTGGTCCAGTGTTCACATCGTATTTTACTTAACAGTTCCTCAACTGTTGGATATTTAAGTTGGCTCTGATTGTGCCACTATAAATATTGATTTCATGAACATCTTTATGGCATATAATTTTTTATTTCTTTTGTGTTATATATGAATTTTCCAAACAGGATTTCTAGGACAACTAATAAAAATTTTTTTATCATTTTTGATGTAAGTTGTTAAATTGCTTTCCAGAAAGGTCACAGCATGTAGCTCCTAGTCATTTTTGAGTGACCTTTCACCAATATTAGATATTAATCAATTTTATATTTAAATGATACTTTGTTATTGTTTTATTTTAAATCTTAGATTTAACTCATTTTTCTAGTTTGTTCTTCTGATGTGAGTTATTGCTGCAGATCCTTTGTCCTAATGGTGAGATTTTTGTTTGTGTTTTTTTTAAACTAATTTTTAAGAGGTCATTACTCTTGGACCATCATATATGTTGTTTGCTCTTATAATTTTTTGACATACTGCAGATGTAAGTTTTTATGAAATCAAAATTATTCTTGACACAAGCTTTGAATTTTAATTTAGTAATATTCTAGTTGTTTGATGTTTTTTTTAATCCTCCTAAAATGTATTTTTACATATGGTGTCATATATTACTAACAGATGTTATGTCTCTATCTCAAGTGTATTTATTAAATAATTCTAACATATCTTAGTGCTTTTTCATTCCTTCCATCATCACATACTTACATTTTGATATATGATGGGTTCTATTTCTGGGTGAATGATTCTTTTTTACTGAGTTGTATTTCTAATCTTGAGCCAGTACCATACTATTTTATTGTTGCCTTATAATTTGTTTTAAAGTTATGTATAACTAATCTCCCTTAATTATTCTTGTTAGTATAATTTTTTTATCCCTTTATATTCTCACCTGTTTATTCTTCCAATTGAAATTTAAGGTAATTTTGTCAATTAAAAAATTAATCGAAGATTTAAATTAATTATTGTCCTACTGTAAACTAATTGGAGATAATTTAAATGATTTTAATAATTAGCCTTCCTATATAGAACACAATATGTCTCTCTATATGTTCCAATATTAATTTAAATCTGCCAACAAAATTACACTTTAAAATTCATTAAAGGAAGTTTAGAAAATGTAATAAACATCCATATTCTACTACCCACAGATATTCTTTTTTATTTACTCTATACCAATTTTTAAAAAATTACCTATTTTAGTATAGTTAGAATTATAATATGTATATAATTTTGTGCCCAGCAATACAGCATTTCTGTATTGCTGCATAGCTTTTGATGATGACATTTGGTCTGATATTAGAGGGGTCATGATTTAATAGCCTCTTTAACAAGTTTACTTGCCAATACCAGTGGTACAGCTTTATTCATGCATGTAATTTTCTTTTGGAAAGATTCCCAGAAGTGGGCATTTGAGGTTGTGAACATCTTTCTAGTTCTTGATATATAAACCTAATCACTTTCTAAAAATCTTGTGCCAATGTGCAGTGCCACAGCAGTGTGTAGGCCACCCATTTCTTATTCCTCTCACCAACATTGTATATGAGGTTTTACGTTTTCTCCCAACTGAAAAAAAAAGGTCTATAGTTTACATTAGGTTCACTCTTAGTGTTGTACATTCTACGGGTTTAGATAAAAATATAATGATATGTATCCACCATTATAGTAACACAGAGAATGTTTTCACTGCCATAAAAATCTTCTGTTTGACTATTCAATGCCTACTCACACCCACCCAGCCTCTGGCAATTGTAATCTTTTTACTGTCTTCGTGGTACTGCCTTTTCCAGATTGTCATACATTATATAGCCTTTTCAGACTGGCTTATTTTACTTAGTAATATGCATTATAGCTCCTCCATGTCCTTTCATGGCTTGATATGATAGCTCATTTTTTTTTTAGCGCTGAGTAATATTCCATTGTTTAGATATACCACAGTTTATCCATTTGTTTACTGAAGGACATCTTGGTTGCTTCCAGGTTTTGGCAAATATGAATAAAGCTTCTATAAACATCTGTGTATAGGTTTTTATCAGACATAAGTTTTCAGCTCCTTTGGGTAAATACCAAGAAACATGACTGCTGGATCATATGGTAATAGCATCTTTAGTTTTATAAGAAACTGCCAAACTGTTTTCCAAAGTGGCGGTACCACCTTGGGATCAATGAGAACTCTTGTTGCTCCACATCCTCGCCAGCATTTGGTACTGTCAGTGTCCTGGTTTTTAGTCCTAGTAAGTGTGTACATCACTGTGTTCTTTTTTAGCACTTCTTTACTTTCTGTCACAAGGTGCTCCTGACTCATCCTATATATTTCCTGCCCTAGTCTTAGAATCAGTTTCTCCAAGAAGCACCAGTACCTTTTATTGGAGAATGTGCATCTTGCTTTTACCACTTAACTATATCTTTAAGACCTTTCCATATAAGTATATATACTTAAAAACCTCCTCATTTTTTCTTATAGCTGTGTAGTATTCCATTCCATGGTTGGACCATAATTTATTAAATTGTCTTTTATATAAGTGTGGTTCTAATCTTCTGCTATTACAAACAATACTGCAACAAAAATCTACACATATATCATTCCATATATGTGGAAGTAGATCTGTAGAATAAATGTCTAGACGTAGGTTTGTTGGATCACAGGGCACTTGGACTTGTACTTTTTATACGTATTGTCAAATTGCTCTCTCTATGGACTGTATCACTTTATACTCACTCAGTAATGTAAAATGGTGCCCATTTCCCCACAGCTTTGTCAACACATTTGGCAAAGCTTTTGGATTTGTGCCAATCTGATGAGTGAAGAATTTTATCTCCATGCAGTATTAATTTATATTCCTTTTAAGAGTCTTCTCTATTCCCTTTTTAATCAAATGTCTGTTCATAGCCTTTGACCATTTTTCTCTTGGGTTATTTTTTATTTGTAATGATTTATAAGAACCTATTGAAGGACATCTGGTTGTTTTCAGTTTGGGGCTAATATGAATAAAGCTGCTATGAACATTCATGTATAGATTTTTGTATAAACACGCATTTTCATTTCTCTGGGATAAATGCCAAGAATGCAATTGCTGGGTCCTATGGTAATTGCATATTTAGTTTTATAAACAATTCCAAAACTGTTTTCCAGAGTGGCTGTACCATTTTACATTGCCAGCAGCAATGTACTTGTAATCCAGTTTCTCCACATCCTGTCAATATTTGGTGGTGTCACTTTTTAAAATTTTATCCATTCTGATATGTGTATAGTGATATCTCATTATGGTTTTAACTTGTACTTCCCTGATGGCTAATGATGTTGAACATCTTTTCATGTGCTTTTTTGCCATCTGTATATCCTCTTCAGTAAACTTTCTAGTCATGTCTTATGCCCATTTTCTAAATGTTTAATTTTAACTGTAGAGTTTTAAGAGTTCTTTTTATATTCTAGAACTAGCCTTTGTAAGATATGTGACTTGAAAATATTTTCTCTTCGTCTGTTGCCTGTCTTTTCAACTTCTTAACAGGATCTTTTGCAGAGCAAAACACTTTTAATTTGACAAGATCCAATTTATCAATATTTTCCTTCTTTGGGTCATATTTTTGGTGTCAAATTTAAGAACTTTGCCTCGTCCTAGATCCTAAAGTTTTCCTCCTATGATCCATTTTGAGTTAATTTTGTATAAGATGTGTGGTTTCAGTTGAAGGACTTATATTGTTTGTTTGTTTTGCCTAAGGAGGTCCAATTGTTCTGGCACCATTTATTGAAAAGGCCATCTAACTTCCTCCACTGAGTTGCTTTTGCACCTTTGTCAAAACTCAGTTGGGTATATTCATGTGGGTCTCTCCACCCTTGCCTCTCTTTTAAATCTATTCATACAGTTTTGCAGTTTCTAATAAACTTATTATTTTAGAATATATATAATTTTACAGAAAACTTGCAAAAATTGTACAAATAGTTCTCATATACCCCACATCCAGTTCCCCTATTAGTACCATCTTACATTAATTAGTATGGTATATTTGTCACAATTAATGAGCCATTGTCAATACATTATTATTAACTAAAATCCATACTGTCTCCAGATTCCTTTGTTTCTACCTAATGTTCTTTTTCTGTTCCTGATGAAGAGTAGCAGAAAAGAGAAATGACTTGCCCAAAGTCACATAGTGAGTTCCTGGCATAGCAAAATCTCAAACTTGAGTCTTCAGTTCCCTGCTCACCTTCAGTTCCCTGCTCACCTTGGACCCTGGGGATTCAGGCTTTGGGGGCATAAATACTATCTATACTCCTCCTTACTCCCATCCCCTAGCACCGGCCTACAGCCCGGCGGTCCTGGGAGGGACAGGTCAGTTGATTGCATGTCTCCCTCCTCAGCAGGGTGCCTCTCCAATGCATCTCGCTGTGAGGTACAACTTTCCCATCCTGGTTCAGCTTTTCATTGATGCCGGCGGTGACCTGGATGCCACCGACAACGTAAGTGGCTGCAGAAACCACCTGGACCCCATGGAGCCTGGCACCTTCTTGGGCTGGCAGGTCTCAGCTATGGTGTACCATCATGGCACCAGAGCTGAGGAACTGCTTTTTTAGTTTGTAAAAAGCTATTTGGATATTTGTTAAAGGTAACTGCATTTTGTTAACCACTCTTCTATTTTTAACATGTTGGTTGTTTTCAAGTTTTTGCCATGATAGATATACACTGCAGTAAATGTCTCCCTACATTCAACCTTTTCCTTTTACTGTCTTTTTTCCTTAGGGACATTTCCCAGGGAAGAGGCGATGAAGCAGTCTTGTGTAATGATAAGAGGCCTCTGAGTCCTGAAGTTATGATCTGCCAGGAGCCTTTTTAAATCCCTGTCTCCACAATCTACCTCCCAAACTTATAGTCCTCAGTGCTGGCACACAGAACCACTAGGAATAAAAAGCAATTTGGCAGGATATATCATAGACTGTTAAATCTGGTCAGTATTTACAGGACTGAGAATTCAGCTTCAAGAAATATGCACAAAGATATTCATTGCAGTACTGTTTATCAGTCCTCTATTTGAAAATGACCCCAAAATTTAAAAAGTGAGAAGTGTTAGGTAAATGATTGTACGGATGTAGACTATTATGAAGCTATTAAAAACAGCATTTATACGAGTTTATAATATGTGGAAAGTATTATGTTAAGTATAAAAATGAATGCAAAATGTATATATATAGGATGATCTCAAATATGTGAAACTATAAATATAATATACAGAATCATTACAGAGCTGGACTTAGGTGGGTTATCAAGTATTATTTTTTCTTTATTCTTTTCACTTTTTTTGTCCTCTGCTGAGTATTATGTTCATTATTAAACCCAGTTTACTCCCTGCCTCCCATAACTTCTTAGAGAAGTTATAACCCTTTGTTAAGTTCCAGCTTGGAGTGTACCCACCTTGGTCCTGTCTTGGCTTTGAGCCTTGGCCCACCCTACATGCCTTTCTGATCCTCCCATCCCCTTGGCTTCTTCCACAGAGGCAGCAGACGCCCCTCCACCTTGCTGCAGAGCACGCCCAGAAGGACATAGCGGAGATGCTCCTGGTTGCAGGTGTTAACTTAAACCTGAGAGATAAGGTACTTCTGCTTACAACCAGCCT